>JAAAWM010009874.1:0-5000 GCA_036873465.1 Thinopyrum obtusiflorum
CGTCCCCATTCGTTGAAGCTGGTAGCGAGCGCAGGGCGGACCTTGTCCATGGCCTCCTGATTGAGCACCCGCGATCGGCCGACGGCGGGTTCGACGGCCGGAGGTGGGCTGGCTGAGGACAGGGGCTTCTTCCCTTTCTCCGTTTGGTCCGGCGCCATGGCAATGGAGAGGACTGAGCTCGAGTCGGATTGGAAGAGGAAGCTGAGGTTCGAGGAAGACGAAGGCAAGACGGGAGCCCGCAAGCTCCTCATGGCCCTAGCCGGAGCTAGGGACGGTGGGCGACGACGGAGGCGACAGCAGGGGGTTGAGCACTCCGACATCAACATACACCCACCACATCCGGAACTCGCTCGTAGACGGCGGGAGTTCAAAATCAATCCCCGAGCCGGCTGTCGCCGCCACGGCCTGGAAGCTCAGGCAACCCGAGCACTGCCGGGGGTCGATCAGGTGTAGCAAGAAGAAATGGCACAGAAGGGCCACAGAGGGGGCGATGCCCACCATGGCCTTGCAGACAAAGGCAAAGACGGTGAGGAGAGCGACAGATTGGGGATCTAGGTGCAGCATATGGATCTGGTAATGGGAGAGCACGACATTGAAGAAGGCGGAGAAGGGAGGAACCAAGCCAGCCCACAGGGCATCAATAAAGAACTGGACCTCAGTGGATGTCCTATCGATAGTAGCTCGGGACGCAGGCCAGGCCACCGTCCGTCCCCATTCGTTGAAGCTGGTAGCGAGCGCAGGGCGGACCTTGTCCATGGCCTCCTGATTGAGCACCCGCGATCGGCCGACGGCGGGTTCGACGGCCGGAGGGGGGGGGGGGGGGGGGGGGGGGGGGGGGGGGGGGGGGGGGGGGGGGGGGGGGGGGGGGGGGGGGGGGGGGGGGGGGGGGGGGGGGGGGGGGGGGGGGGGGGGGGGGGGGGGGGGGGGGGGGGGGGGGGGGGGGGGGGGGGGGGGGGGGGGGGGGGGGGGGGGGGGGGGGGGGGGGGGGGGGGGGGGGGGGGGGGGGGGGGGGGGGGGGGGGGGGGGGGGGGGGGGGGGGGGGGGGGGGGGGGGGGGGGGGGGGGGGGGGGGGGGGGGGGGGGGGGGGGGGGGGGGGGGGGGGGGGGGGGGGGGGGGGGGGGGGGGGGGGGGGGGGGGGGGGGGGGGGGGGGGGGGGGGGGGGGGGGGGGGGGGGGGGGGGGGGGGGGGGGGGGGGGGGGGGGGGGGGGGGGGGGGGGGGGGGGGGGGGGGGGGGGGGGGGGGGGGGGGGGGGGGGGGGGGGGGGGGGGGGGGGGGGGGGGGGGGGGGGGGGGGGGGGGGGGGGGGGGGGGGGGGGGGGGGGGGGGGGGGGGGGGGGGGGGGGGGGGGGGGGGGGGGGGGGGGGGGGGGGGGGGGGGGGGGGGGGGGGGGGGGGGGGGGGGGGGGGGGGGGGGGGGGGGGGGGGGGGGGGGGGGGGGGGGGGGGGGGGGGGGGGGGGGGGGGGGGGGGGGGGGGGGACCAAGCCAACCCACAGGGCATCAATAAAGAACTGGACCTCAGTGGTTGTCCTATCGATAGTAGCTCGGGACGCAGGCCAGGCCACCGTCCCTCCCCATTCGTTGAAGCTGGTAGCGAGCGCAGGGCGGACCTTGTCCATGGCCTCCTGATTGAGCACCCGCGATCGGCCGACAGTGGGTTCGACGGCCGGAGGCAGGCTGGCTGAGGACAGGGGCTTCTTCCCTTTCTCTGTTCGGTTCGGCGCCATGGCGATGGAGAGGACTGAGCTCGAGTTGGATTGGAAGAGGAAGCTAAGGTTCGAGGAAGCGGAGAAGTTGGGGAGTGCGGTACCAGCAATGGGAAAATAACTATGTAGGACGCCGTGGCCGCCTAGCCAGGCGGATATCAAGGCTGCGTGGGGAAGCGGGGCCGCCCACGTCCCGTCAATCACCATGCGTCGAGCAGGGCCGCAGGCTGTTGGGGCCCGCGGCGCTCCGCACTTGCCCTTTGGCTTCGCCTCGAAGCCAAGTCCGAGCGTGCCTCAGGCCCGGGGGCTACTGTCGGCGTCCTGCGAACGGGGGTCCACAGACTTGCCTGCCTGCGGCCCACGGTGTGGCTCCACCAGCGGCCCTGTATGGCCCATCTTCATCATCAAACACTCAAGACCCTCGCGAGGGGCCAAGCCTCGCGAGGCGGGCGACATAAGACCTCCTCGGGAGCGACCTCACCAGGTTGGCTCGCGAGGGGCGGAGAGATCAAGGCAAGGGACACCTCGCGAGGTTCCTGTGACGTGAGCCATGATGACTGGAGCCAGGCGGGCGGCAGCGCGCGCAGTGTCCTCGTTTCCTCTTTGGTGCTAAAGGAGCAAGCACGGGCGAGGAGTCCCGAGGCATCAGGCAAAGGTTTCCATATCGGTGCAACGAGACCAAGACCAGCAGGACGGCAGGACGAAGGTCACCATGGAGCCCAAGGTAGCATCACCACAAGAGCCTTTGGCAGGCGAAGACCACCTTTAGTCAGGATAACTCATACTAGTTGTCTCCCTTCGAATTTGGCTGTTGTTGGCTCCCTTCCCGCTCAATATTTGGGGAGAGGACCAGGGCCTCTATAAATAGGACTAGCCACCACAGTAGGAGGGGGGACTCACCTGAAATTGATCCAGATCATCCTCACCCACACAAGTTTGCCGAGCACAAGAACACCTCTCTTCAAGAGGCTGTTCTTCCCTTGTACTGTTCATCGTCAGCCCAAGAGGCAATCCACCACACCACACTGGAGTAGGGTATTACACCACAACGGTGGCCCGAACCAGTATAAATCTCGTGTCTCTTGTGTTGCGGGTTCATCGAGCTAGGCTGTGAGATCGCGGTGAGGCTGAGGGCATGATTAGGTAGGGGAGAGATCTTCATGCGCACCCCAGTGTTCGAACCTCAAGGGTTTTGCCGAAACCCGAAATCCGACAATATGGTCGTCCCCCCCCCCCCCCCCCCCCCCCCCCCCCCCCCCCCCCCCCCCCCCCCCCCCCCCCCCCCCCCCCCCCCCCCCCCCCCCCCCCCCCCCCCCCCCCCCCCCCCCCCCCCCCCCCCCCCCCCCCCCCCCCCCCCCCCCCCCCCCCCCCCCCCCCCCCCCCCCCCCCCCCCCCCCCCCCCCCCCCCCCCCCCCCCCCCCCCCCCCCCCCCCCCCCCCCCCCCCCCCCCCCCCCCCCCCCCCCCCCCCCCCCCCCCCCCCCCCCCCCCCCCCCCCCCCCCCCCCCCCCCCCCCCCCCCCCCCCCCCCCCCCCCCCCCCCCCCCCCCCCCCCCCCCCCCCCCCCCCCCCCCCCCCCCCCCCCCCCCCCCCCCCCCCCCCCCCCCCCCCCCCCCCCCCCCCCCCCCCCCCCCCCCCCCCCCCCCCCCCCCCCCCCCCCCCCCCCCCCCCCCCCCCCCCCCCCCCCCCCCCCCCCCCCCCCCCCCCCCCCCCCCCCCCCCCCCCCCCCCCCCCCCCCCCCCCCCCCCCCCCCCCCCCCCCCCCCCCCCCCCCCCCCCCCCCCCCCCCCCCCCCCCCCCCCCCCCCCCCCCCCCCCCCCCCCCCCCCCCCCCCCCCCCCCCCCCCCCCCCCCCCCCCCCCCCCCCCCCCCCCCCCCCCCCCCCCCCCCCCCCCCCCCCCCCCCCCCCCCCCCCCCCCCCCCCCCCCCCCCCCCCCCCCCCCCCCCCCCCCCCCCCCCCCCCCCCCCCCCCCCCCCCCCCCCCCCCCCCCCCCCCCCCCCCCCCCCCCCCCCCCCCCCCCCCCCCCCCCCCCCCCCCCCCCCCCCCCCCCCCCCCCCCCCCCCCCCCCCCCCCCCCCCCCCCCCCCCCCCCCCCCCCCCCCCCCCCCCCCCCCCCCCCCCCCCCCCCCCCCCCCCCCCCCCCCCCCCCCCCCCCCCCCCCCCCCCCCCCCCCCCCCCCCCCCCCCCCCCCCCCCCCCCCCCCCCCCCCCCCCCCCCCCCCCCCCCCCCCCCCCCCCCCCCCCCCCCCCCCCCCCCCCCCCCCCCCCCCCCCCCCCCCCCCCCCCCCCCCCCCCCCCCCCCCCCCCCCCCCCCCCCCCCCCCCCCCCCCCCCCCCCCCCCCCCCCCCCCCCCCCCCCCCCCCCCCCCCCCCCCCCCCCCCCCCCCCCCCCCCCCCCCCCCCCCCCCCCCCCCCCCCCCCCCCCCCCCCCCCCCCCCCCCCCCCCCCCCCCCCCCCCCCCCCCCCCCCCCCCCCCCCCCCCCCCCCCCCCCCCCCCCCCCCCCCCCCCCCCCCCCCCCCCCCCCCCCCCCCCCCCCCCCCCCCCCCCCCCCCCCCCCCCCCCCCCCCCCCCCCCCCCCCCCCCCCCCCCCCCCCCCCCCCCCCCCCCCCCCCCCCCCCCCCCCCCCCCCCCCCCCCCCCCCCCCCCCCCCCCCCCCCCCCCCCCCCCCCCCCCCCCCCCCCCCCCCCCCCCCCCCCCCCCCCCCCCCCCCCCCCCCCCCCCCCCCCCCCCCCCCCCCCCCCCCCCCCCCCCCCCCCCCCCCCCCCCCCCCCCCCCCCCCCCCCCCCCCCCCCCCCCCCCCCCCCCCCCCCCCCCCCCCCCCCCCCCCCCCCCCCCCCCCCCCCCCCCCCCCCCCCCCCCCCCCCCCCCCCCCCCCCCCCCCCCCCCCCCCCCCCCCCCCCCCCCCCCCCCCCCCCCCCCCCCCCCCCCCCCCCCCCCCCCCCCCCCCCCCCCCCCCCCCCCCCCCCCCCCCCCCCCCCCCCCCCCCCCCCCCCCCCCCCCCCCCCCCCCCCCCCCCCCCCCCCCCCCCCCCCCCCCCCCCCCCCCCCCCCCCCCCCCCCCCCCCCCCCCCCCCCCCCCCCCCCCCCCCCCCCCCCCCCCCCCCCCCCCCCCCCCCCCCCCCCCCCCCCCCCCCCCCCCCCCCCCCCCCCCCCCCCCCCCCCCCCCCCCCCCCCCCCCCCCCCCCCCCCCCCCCCCCCCCCCCCCCCCCCCCCCCCCCCCCCCCCCCCCCCCCCCCCCCCCCCCCCCCCCCCCCCCCCCCCCCCCCCCCCCCCCCCCCCCCCCCCCCCCCCCCCCCCCCCCCCCC
>JAAAWM010009874.1:10000-29845 GCA_036873465.1 Thinopyrum obtusiflorum
GACTCTTTCCATAGCTCCCTAATGTATCATCATTCTCAATCTGGCATGTTGTTCTCTACACCATCTATTCTAGATCTCTCATGAAGTCCCTATCACACACACGATGACTCGCTTCCCTTGCGTCTCCGTACATAGGCCACTTTTGAACAACAACAACATTGTCTCTCTATCTATACGCCACTTCTGCACACAAATGACCCCTCTCTCTCCCCCTCTCTTCCTCTCTCTCTCCGTCTCTAGCTCTCTCTCTTGCTCTCACACCCCTCTCCCACACACACTCGATGTCTCTTCCAAATAGTCTGCTCCCCGCCCGCACCCATGCTATCCCGCTACTACACATGCCCCCCCCCCCCCCCCCCCCCCCCCCCCCCCCCCCCCCCCCCCCCCCCCCCCCCCCCCCCCCCCCCCCCCCCCCCCCCCCCCCCCCCCCCCCCCCCCCCCCCCCCCCCCCCCCCCCCCCCCCCCCCCCCCCCCCCCCCCCCCCCCCCCCCCCCCCCCCCCCCCCCCCCCCCCCCCCCCCCCCCCCCCCCCCCCCCCCCCCCCCCCCCCCCCCCCCCCCCCCCCCCCCCCCCCCCCCCCCCCCCCCCCCCCCCCCCCCCCCCCCCCCCCCCCCCCCCCCCCCCCCCCCCCCCCCCCCCCCCCCCCCCCCCCCCCCCCCCCCCCCCCCCCCCCCCCCCCCCCCCCCCCCCCCCCCCCCCCCCCCCCCCCCCCCCCCCCCACCTACCGATTAGGTTAGTTTAAACCCATTTATGACAGGGTTGGCCCACACGGCCGTGCTGACAAGGCAGCTTAAACCAACACATTTTGTTTGACCATTGACACGAGGGACCCACATCTGACCTTCTATCCTGTTATTCCCCCTCAAATCATTATTTTTCCTGAACATTACTTCAAACAGTACTGATGCGTGTTCGTCGGTGGCGCCGGTAATGAGCGAGTTGGCCGCCGCTCCGTCGGACGGGCCGGACGCCGCGCTGGCCTCCGCACGGGTTGGCAGGCTGGCCCGAGCGTGACTCACGAGCAAGCAAGCCACCGCGCTGGCCTTCGCTCGAGCCAGATGGCTGGCCTTAGCGCGGCGCGCGCGAGCAAGCCGCCGCGCCGCCGTGCCAATCTAGCTAGCAAACCTTGCAGACAAGCAGCTGGACGGAGCTATCTTGGCTAGCTAGCGGCCGTGAGCGCCGGACAGAGCTGGTATCCGGGCTGCCGCAAGATGGGCTCTGCACCGCCGGCGGTTTTGACCTCGCCTTCTGCCGGCGGCGGTAGCTGCGTCCCATGGCCGAGGATGACTAGGTGGACGGGCCGGAGGTAGGAGGTCACTCGGGGATTTTTGTGCAGACTGACATGTAGGTCCCACAAGTCATAACGCCCGGTCGAATAGAAGGCGTTGACTTAATGGGTGACATGGGCCCTGTTTGGATACTCTAAGTCAGAGGTTAGATTCTAACCCTGAACTAACTCTAATCAAAGTGGTGTTTGGATGGCAGGGTTAGATTGACAACAAATGTATCCAAACAGCCCCCCCCCCCCCCCCCCCCCCCCCCCCCCCCCCCCCCCCCCCCCCCCCCCCCCCCCCCCCCCCCCCCCCCCCCCCCCCCCCCCCCCCCCCCCCCCCCCCCCCCCCCCCCCCCCCCCCCCCCCCCCCCCCCCCCCCCCCCCCCCCCCCCCCCCCCCCCCCCCCCCCCCCCCCCCCCCCCCCCCCCCCCCCCCCCCCCCCCCCCCCCCCCCCCCCCCCCCCCCCCCCCCCCCCCCCCCCCCCCCCCCCCCCCCCCCCCCCCCCCCCCCCCCCCCCCCCCCCCCCCCCCCCCCCCCCCCCCCCCCCCCCCCCCCCCCCCCCCCCCCCCCCCCCCCCCCCCCCCCCCCCCCCCCCCCCCCCCCCCCCCCCCCCCCCCCCCCCCCCCCCCCCCCCCCCCCCCCCCCCCCCCCCCCCCCCCCCCCCCCCCCCCCCCCCCCCCCCCCCCCCCCCCCCCCCCCCCCCCCCCCCCCCCCCCCCCCCCCCCCCCCCCCCCCCCCCCCCCCCCCCCCCCCCCCCCCCCCCCCCCCCCCCCCCCCCCCCCCCCCCCCCCCCCCCCCCCCCCCCCCCCCCCCCCCCCCCCCCCCCCCCCCCCCCCCCCCCCCCCCCCCCCCCCCCCCCCCCCCCCCCCCCCCCCCCCCCCCCCCCCCCCCCCCCCCCCCCCCCCCCCCCCCCCCCCCCCCCCCCCCCCCCCCCCCCCCCCCCCCCCCCCCCCCCCCCCCCCCCCCCCCCCCCCCCCCCCCCCCCCCCCCCCCCCCCCCCCCCCCCCCCCCCCCCCCCCCCCCCCCCCCCCCCCCCCCCCCCCCCCCCCCCCCCCCCCCCCCCCCCCCCCCCCCCCCCCCCCCCCCCCCCCCCCAATACTCCGTGGGAATAGAGGGAGGCTTTTACTCCATATTTGGGAACAGAGGGAGTATCACAATATGGAGGGAACAGAGGAACCTTGAAATATGAACATGTCAATGGGAGGGAGTAAAAGCCTCATGCATGCATGCATGCATGCAACATGCAACACTCACACGTACGCATGGACTCACACAACACTCACGCACCCGTGCGGCACACAGCACGCGACGGAACACACATGCTCACGCTCAAGTGCTCAACCTACTCCTTACGTCCGTGAAAGACTGTACATTTAGAGACTTACACATTGACCAGGGCAAAATTAACGCCCAAAAGTAGCAGATTTATGTGTGCATGCGACCATTGAGAGAAGAAGATTAAATGAAGGTTGTTGCATGCTGTAATTAAGGATAGACATGTAGCCTATAGCTAGAGAACAAGTTGGTGCATTAGTCAATCAATATCGATTTTAGATTAAAGGTTAA
Source organism: Thinopyrum obtusiflorum (assembly GCA_036873465.1). Lineage (NCBI taxonomy): Eukaryota > Viridiplantae > Streptophyta > Magnoliopsida > Poales > Poaceae > Thinopyrum > Thinopyrum obtusiflorum. The sequence goes on from JAAAWM010009874.1 coordinate 12,839, forward strand.
ATGCATTGGAAGTGTAGATGTACACTCTTTGTTTTTTAGCCGATGGACACTCTTTGTTGGAAGACCGAGGGAGTACACGTGCATGCACTCACATACACAGCCAGGGTGGTTCACGCGCAAGGGTCGGACTCCTGTCGCGCCTGCGTAAAGTTTTGTTCAACGGATTTCTTTGCTCTGCCAACTGATAGGTGGGACCTAGAAACCAGGTGACAATTTAACCAGTCAACAAAGTGCCACATCGACTATGTGGCCGGTCAGTAGGGTGCAATACGGTGCTCTATGATGAGCTAGTGATCGTATAATCACCGCAAAACTATATATAGTGACCGTAAAGAGCATATTGTTACATACATTGACCGCCAGTGTATTTTTCTCATTTCAAATTAAGCCATATTAACAGGAAAGGACTAGTACTTGTACTGCTTTGATGTGTCCCGTCAACTCGCCGAACAAGGAGAAGCTTGCTTACTATGCCTCTCCTTCGCCCACGCGCGTGGTGGCTCGCAGGACGAGGAGAGGGTTTTGACTACAGCGCCCTCTCCCTCTCGCTTGCCCTCGCCCTCGCGGTGGACGTGCAGCTGTTCAATCGGTGTCAGATTGCCAGAAGCATATTGTACTATAGTATCATCATTGTTGGACCTTCCGAAGAGGCGAAGAGCCAAGTGCGAGGTTCACACGAGTACGAACTGTTGAACCTCTGAGGCAAAGAGCCAAGCGCAAGGTTTTATAGGAGTTGTCCTCCTAGTAGGAGTATACTACAACTATAGCGAACGATGCTACTGTATGATGCCGCCACATCACCTATATCCAAAGTTGTGCCACCTTTTTTCTCAAAGAGCGTGTTGGAGCCTGTGCAACAACCACACAAGTTGCACATACACATAACACATTTACTAGTAATAAATTCTAAAGGACAAATGCCAGTATGCCACACAAGTTCATCTCCAATTCATGTTATAAATTTGTGCACGACTAGTCTACATATATTCACAGCGCTACCGTTCACAATTTACCATACCCCACTTACATGTTATAGATGGGCTACATGTCCTCCTCCAGGTTCCAGTCCCAGCCCCCCCCCCCCCCCCCCCCCCCCCCCCCCCCCCCCCCCCCCCCCCCCCCCCCCCCCCCCCCCCCCCCCCCCCCCCCCCCCCCCCCCCCCCCCCCCCCCCCCCCCCCCCCCCCCCCCCCCCCCCCCCCCCCCCCCCCCCCCCCCCCCCCCCCCCCCCCCCCCCCCCCCCCCCCCCCCCCCCCCCCCCCCCCCCCCCCCCCCCCCCCCCCCCCCCCCCCCCCCCCCCCCCCCCCCCCCCCCCCCCCCCCCCCCCCCCCCCCCCCCCCCCCCCCCCCCCCCCCCCCCCCCCCCCCCCCCCCCCCCCCCCCCCCCCCCCCCCCCCCCCCCCCCCCCCCCCCCCCCCCCCCCCCCCCCCCCCCCCCCCCCCCCCCCCCCCCCCCCCCCCCCCCCCCCCCCCCCCCCCCCCCCCCCCCCCCCCCCCCCCCCCCCCCCCCCCCCCCCCCCCCCCCCCCCCCCCCCCCCCCCCCCCCCCCCCCCCCCCCCCCCCCCCCCCCCCCCCCCCCCCCCCCCCCCCCCCCCCCCCCCCCCCCCCCCCCCCCCCCCCCCCCCCCCCCCCCCCCCCCCCCCCCCCCCCCCCCCCCCCCCCCCCCCCCCCCCCCCCCCCCCCCCCCCCCCCCCCCCCCCCCCCCCCCCCCCCCCCCCCCCCCCCCCCCCCCCCCCCCCCCCCCCCCCCCCCCCCCCCCCCCCCCCCCCCCCCCCCCCCCCCCCCCCCCCCCCCCCCCCCCCCCCCCCCCCCCCCCCCCCCCCCCCCCCCCCCCCCCCCCCCCCCCCCCCCCCCCCCCCCCCCCCCCCCCCCCCCCCCCCCCCCCCCCCCCCCCCCCCCCCCCCCCCCCCCCCCCCCCCCCCCCCCCCCCCCCCCCCCCCCCCCCCCCCCCCCCCCCCCCCCCCCCCCCCCCCCCCCCCCCCCCCCCCCCCCCCCCCCCCCCCCCCCCCCCCCCCCCCCCCCCCCCCCCCCCCCCCCCCCCCCCCCCCCCCCCCCCCCCCCCCCCCCCCCCCCCCCCCCCCCCCCCCCCCCCCCCCCCCCCCCCCCCCCCCCCCCCCCCCCCCCCCCCCCCCCCCCCCCCCCCCCCCCCCCCCCCCCCCCCCCCCCCCCCCCCCCCCCCATGGTGACGGTCCGATCATGGTAGATTGTGTGACCATGTTGCACATCAGTGGTAACATGGGTAACGACTGCTAAGATAGTTGATCCCAATATGCCAAAGTCAGCTACAAGGTTCTAGGTTAGACCGAATCACGGATGCAAATGCACATCCAGGATCGGCGATCTTATTTTGATCGGGGGATGACTGGTCCCTACAAAATAATGGAGTACCATTAGGGATGCAAATGATGGTTTGTGCATTCCGTTTGTAATCTCCCGTACCGTAGGATGGCAACCAGATGAAACGAGTCCCCTGGCTTGTCACCGCGAAGATGCGGCCTACATGGCGCACGGCGTCTTCGAACGTGTAGGGGTACAAATCTGCCGCGACCAGCATGCGCCAGCCTCTGCCGTTACTGCCTCTTGTATTGATGGTAATCCTTATGTCGAACAACGCGATGAGATAGTAATCGTCGTAGCCGCATCGCTTAGTCGGCAAGTCTGTAATTGCTATCTTCTTTAATCTCCTGTAGGCATCATCATACGTATTCAAGCCCAGCCAGTCCAGAAGGCCGATCCCAATGGTGGAGAAGGGGTCTATGGGAACGGCCGCACTGCTGTGGATGTTGTGCAAAATGATGGTGGTATCCGGCCAGAGGTATGCAAGCCAATCTTCGTTGGCACCAACCCAGACCTATATATAAGATGGTGGGCAGCGGAGAAATTATGGGATGGAATAACTAAGTACTACATAATCAAACTCCATGACTGACCTGCTCATCAGACAAAATCCGACTACCTCTCAACGTCTGCAACTCTATCGGAGTCAACGTGCAACCATGGCCAGGGAGCGGTGGACTGTTCGAAGGATTGTCCCATAGAAGAACCTTCTCCTCCCGAACGCATGGAAGACCAACAAGCATGGCCTTTTCCCAAGCATGTTTAAGCACCGTCTTAAAAAAGTTGGTGCAGGAAGCACCGAGTCTTGCGGCGGTGAGGACGTCAGAGCGGCGTGCGATTTCTCCTAGAGGATCATCGTCCAAGGTCTCCCAGCCCCAACGAGGAGGAGAACTGCCTGGCATATCCATGGGAGCAGCGACGAATTGCCTTCTCTTTGGGAGGAGGGGAACTGGCGAGGAGGAGATAAGAGCGTAGTTACCGCAGGGCGTCGTCCCTTCGCTAAGGAAATTATGCGGGCACGCATAGTGGTATTACCTCGTGCCCCGCGATGCTGAGGCTATTATTTACTACGTACTCGTACTGTAGCAGTACTAGTACTACTTTCTCAACTAGTAGTGCGATGTACTGTACTTCTATAGTGCACCAGTTTTGAACTCCTGAATCTCAGGGCCAAGGAGCTACAGTTGGAAGTGGAGGGTACTACTGTTCTCTACAACCATCGCTGTACTATCAATGCAGGAAAAGTACACCTGCGTAGTGCGTACTCTCCGTGCTCAATTCAAGCGCTTAGCTGGCCTACTCATCCGCTCCTCTCCCCCCCCCCCCCCCCCCCCCCCCCCCCCCCCCCCCCCCCCCCCCCCCCCCCCCCCCCCCCCCCCCCCCCCCCCCCCCCCCCCCCCCCCCCCCCCCCCCCCCCCCCCCCCCCCCCCCCCCCCCCCCCCCCCCCCCCCCCCCCCCCCCCCCCCCCCCCCCCCCCCCCCCCCCCCCCCCCCCCCCCCCCCCCCCCCCCCCCCCCCCCCCCCCCCCCCCCCCCCCCCCCCCCCCCCCCCCCCCCCCCCCCCCCCCCCCCCCCCCCCCCCCCCCCCCCCCCCCCCCCCCCCCCCCCCCCCCCCCCCCCCCCCCCCCCCCCCCCCCCCCCCCCCCCCCCCCCCCCCCCCCCCCCCCCCCCCCCCCCCCCCCCCCCCCCCCCCCCCCCCCCCCCCCCCTGGAAGCTACAAGCGAGGTGCGGCTAGGGCGAGCACGCGAGCCACGGGATGCTGGGAAGGAAAATCCGTTCACGTGGCTAGGCTGTCCAGTGCACCCAGATTGTGGGGCCGTACGTTCGTTTGACTTCAAGACTCAAACTACCCGTGTAAATTATTGGCTCGCGGCGAAGTGTAGTAGTACTATATTTTTTTAAAAGGACGCCATGCGTTCGGCCGGGATCGAACCCACAAAACGAGGTACACACTCCCGCGACCACTAGTAGTACTCGTTGGAGTACAACGCAACCAGAATCGCCTTTTGTCGCTAGTAGTACGTACATTGTTCCTTACAAGAAATCCCTAAGAGCATGGTTAATAGTATAGCCAGCTGCTGGCTATAAGCTAGTGCCATGTCATCTACAGCCCATCTTATAGCCAACATGTAGTAGTAGTTTATTTCTTATAGCCCGCTGACTCAGCTCTATTGTACTTGCTCTAATAATGCAAGAAACCACTAAAATGCCAAGAAACTACTACCACTTGCATACGTGGCAGACTTAAGATAAGACTACCTTATCAACCATTATACATGCTCCTACCAACAAAAATCCTCGAGTGACCTCCTACCTCCAGCCCGTCCAACTAGTCATCCTCGGCCATGTGACGCAGCTACCTCCACCGGTAGAAGGCAAGGTCAAAACCGCCGGCGGTGCGGGCTCCGTCCGGCGCTCGCGGCCGCTAGCAAGCCAAGATAGCTCTGTCCAGCTGCTTGTCTGCAAGGTTTGCTAGCTAGATTGGCAAGGCAGCGCGGCGGCTTGCTCGCGCGCGCCGCGCTAAGGCCAGCCATCTAGCTCGAGCGAAGGCCAGCGCGGCGGCTTGCTCGCTCGTGAGTCACGCTCGGGCCAGCCTGCCAACCCGTGCGGAGGCCAGCGCGGCGTCCGGCCTGTCCGGCGGAGCGGCAGCCAACTCGCTCCCCCCCCCCCCCCCCCCCCCCCCCCCCCCCCCCCCCCCCCCCCCCCCCCCCCCCCCCCCCCCCCCCCCCCCCCCCCCCCCCCCCCCCCCCCCCCCCCCCCCCCCCCCCCCCCCCCCCCCCCCCCCCCCCCCCCCCCCCCCCCCCCCCCCCCCCCCCCCCCCCCCCCCCCCCCCCCCCCCCCCCCCCCCCCCCCCCCCCCCCCCCCCCCCCCCCCCCCCCCCCCCCCCCCCCCCCCCCCCCCCCCCCCCCCCCCCCCCCCCCCCCCCCCCCCCCCCCCCCCCCCCCCCCCCCCCCCCCCCCCCCCCCCCCCCCCCCCCCCCCCCCCCCCCCCCCCCCCCCCCCCCCCCCCCCCCCCCCCCCCCCCCCCCCCCCCCCCCCCCCCCCCCCCCCCCCCCCCCCCCCCCCCCCCCCCCCCCCCCCCCCCCCCCCCCCCCCCCCCCCCCCCCCCCCCCCCCCCCCCCCCCCCCCCCCCCCCCCCCCCCCCCCCCCCCCCCCCCCCCCCCCCCCCCCCCCCCCCCCCCCCCCCCCCCCCCCCCCCCCCCCCCCCCCCCCCCCCCCCCCCCCCCCCCCCCCCCCCCCCCCCCCCCCCCCCCCCCCCCCCCCCCCCCCCCCCCCCCCCCCCCCCCCCCCCCCCCCCCCCCCCCCCCCCCCCCCCCCCCCCCCCCCCCCCCCCCCCCCCCCCCCCCCCCCCCCCCCCCCCCCCCCCCCCCCCCCCCCCCCCCCCCCCCCCCCCCCCCCCCCCCCCCCCCCCCCCCCCCCCCCCCCCCCCCCCCCCCCCCCCCCCCCCCCCCCCCCCCCCCCCCCCCCCCCCCCCCCCCCCCCCCCCCCCCCCCCCCCCCCCCCCCCCCCCCCCCCCCCCCCCCCCCCCCCCCCCCCCCCCCCCCCCCCCCCCCCCCCCCCCCCCCCCCCCCCCCCCCCCCCCCCCCCCCCCCCCCCCCCCCCCCCCCCCCCCCCCCCCCCCCCCCCCCCCCCCCCCCCCCCCCCCCCCCCCCCCCCCCCCCCCCCCCCCCCCCCCCCCCCCCCCCCCCCCCCCCCCCCCCCCCCCCCCCCCCCCCCCCCCCCCCCCCCCCCCCCCCCCCCCCCCCCCCCCCCCCCCCCCCCCCCCCCCCCCCCCCCCCCCCCCCCCCCCCCCCCCCCCCCCCCCCCCCCCCCCCCCCCCCCCCCCCCCCCCCCCCCCCCCCCCCCCCCCCCCCCCCCCCCCCCCCCCCCCCCCCCCCCCCCCCCCCCCCCCCCCCCCCCCCCCCCCCCCCCCCCCCCCCCCCCCCCCCCCCCCCCCCCCCCCCCCCCCCCCCCCCCCCCCCCCCCCCCCCCCCCCCCCCCCCCCCCCCCCCCCCCCCCCCCCCCCCCCCCCCCCCCCCCCCCCCCCCCCCCCCCCCCCCCCCCCCCCCCCCCCCCCCCCCCCCCCCCCCCCCCCCCCCCCCCCCCCCCCCCCCCCCCCCCCCCCCCCCCCCCCCCCCCCCCCCCCCCCCCCCCCCCCCCCCCCCCCCCCCCCCCCCCCCCCCCCCCCCCCCCCCCCCCCCCCCCCCCCCCCCCCCCCCCCCCCCCCCCCCCCCCCCCCCCCCCCCCCCCCCCCCCCCCCCCCCCCCCCCCCCCCCCCCCCCCCCCCCCCCCCCCCCCCCCCCCCCCCCCCCCCCCCCCCCCCCCCCCCCCCCCCCCCCCCCCCCCCCCCCCCCCCCCCCCCCCCCCCCCCCCCCCCCCCCCCCCCCCCCCCCCCCCCCCCCCCCCCCCCCCCCCCCCCCCCCCCCCCCCCCCCCCCCCCCCCCCCCCCCCCCCCCCCCCCCCCCCCCCCCCCCCCCCCCCCCCCCCCCCCCCCCCCCCCCCCCCCCCCCCCCCCCCCCCCCCCCCCCCCCCCCCCCCCCCCCCCCCCCCCCCCCCCCCCCCCCCCCCCCCCCCCCCCCCCCCCCCCCCCCCCCCCCCCCCCCCCCCCCCCCCCCCCCCCCCCCCCCCCCCCCCCCCCCCCCCCCCCCCCCCCCCCCCCCCCCCCCCCCCCCCCCCCCCCCCCCCCCCCCCCCCCCCCCCCCCCCCCCCCCCCCCCCCCCCCCCCCCCCCCCCCCCCCCCCCCCCCCCCCCCCCCCCCCCCCCCCCCCCCCCCCCCCCCCCCCCCCCCCCCCCCCCCCCCCCCCCCCCCCCCCCCCCCCCCCCCCCCCCCCCCCCCCCCCCCCCCCCCCCCCCCCCCCCCCCCCCCCCCCCCCCCCCCCCCCCCCCCCCCCCCCCCCCCCCCCCCCCCCCCCCCCCCCCCCCCCCCCCCCCCCCCCCCCCCCCCCCCCCCCCCCCCCCCCCCCCCCCCCCCCCCCCCCCCCCCCCCCCCCCCCCCCCCCCCCCCCCCCCCCCCCCCCCCCCCCCCCCCCCCCCCCCCCCCCCCCCCCCCCCCCCCCCCCCCCCCCCCCCCCCCCCCCCCCCCCCCCCCCCCCCCCCCCCCCCCCCCCCCCCCCCCCCCCCCCCCCCCCCCCCCCCCCCCCCCCCCCCCCCCCCCCCCCCCCCCCCCCCCCCCCCCCCCCCCCCCCCCCCCCCCCCCCCCCCCCCCCCCCCCCCCCCCCCCCCCCCCCCCCCCCCCCCCCCCCCCCCCCCCCCCCCCCCCCCCCCCCCCCCCCCCCCCCCCCCCCCCCCCCCCCCCCCCCCCCCCCCCCCCCCCCCCCCCCCCCCCCCCCCCCCCCCCCCCCCCCCCCCCCCCCCCCCCCCCCCCCCCCCCCCCCCCCCCCCCCCCCCCCCCCCCCCCCCCCCCCCCCCCCCCCCCCCCCCCCCCCCCCCCCCCCCCCCCCCCCCCCCCCCCCCCCCCCCCCCCCCCCAGGGGGTTGGCTTCACATAATGAGTGAGGCGTCTATATTTGAGGGACTTTAGCGTAATTGAGATATATATGGTCAATAGTGTGTGCACTCATGGTTGATCAATTTGTTTCACAGTTTGGATTATGAGTAACGATACTTTTGAACATGCGTGATATACCTTGATGTACCAGAATTACAAACCTAAGATTGGAATTTTGGAATTCGACTCCATCATTAGCTTTTGTAATTCATTTAAACGGAGGTACATTTTCTAAGCCAGGATTTCGTGATTTCAAATTCATATATCAAACCTAGAGATATACACATACGGGCATGTTCAAACTTTATAATCATCCAGTTTATTCATACACATACACATTTTTGCTTTTGTCATCATATCTAGGATAAACACATTTGGAATTTCATTTGAATTGGACCGTATGATGGTATTTGCTTGTACTAGCTCAATGATCCATATTTGAATTGAATGGACAATCTAAGTTTCGAGTTGGAGACATTGATTTTCAAAACTTGCACTTTTTTTTGCGTGCAAAACAAATAAATTCTCGGCCATGATATCATAGTCGGCCGTACAAGAGCAGAACACTTATAATTTCAGGCGCCAAAAGCTTTCAAACTTCCCGCTCACATCGAAATATCTCGCGCCCGAAAGTTTAGCCCTATGATATTCCTGTTTTACCCTTGCCACATGAACGAAAAAGGGCTACTTTGGTAACTCAATTGTTTTCCCCTCTTTGCCCCCAACATTCTTCCCCAGAGCCCCTCCCCTTCCCCTCCCCGACCCCCCCTCCCAAACCCCCCCCCCCCCCCCCCCCCCCCCCCCCCCCCCCCCCCCCCCCCCCCCCCCCCCCCCCCCCCCCCCCCCCCCCCCCCCCCCCCCCCCCCCCCCCCCCCCCCCCCCCCCCCCCCCCCCCCCCCCCCCCCCCCCCCCCCCCCCCCCCCCCCCCCCCCCCCCCCCCCCCCCCCCCCCCCCCCCCCCCCCCCCCCCCCCCCCCCCCCCCCCCCCCCCCCCCCCCCCCCCCCCCCCCCCCCCCCCCCCCCCCCCCCCCCCCCCCCCCCCCCCCCCCCCCCCCCCCCCCCCCCCCCCCCCCCCCCCCCCCCCCCCCCCCCCCCCCCCCCCCCCCCCCCCCCCCCCCCCCCCCCCCCCCCCCCCCCCCCCCCCCCCCCCCCCCCCCCCCCCCCCCCCCCCCCCCCCCCCCCCCCCCCCCCCCCCCCCCCCCCCCCCCCCCCCCCCCCCCCCCCCCCCCCCCCCCCCCCCCCCCCCCCCCCCCCCCCCCCCCCCCCCCCCCCCCCCCCCCCCCCCCCCCCCCCCCCCCCCCCCCCCCCCCCCCCCCCCCCCCCCCCCCCCCCCCCCCCCCCCCCCCCCCCCCCCCCCCCCCCCCCCCCCCCCCCCCCCCCCCCCCCCCCCCCCCCCCCCCCCCCCCCCCCCCCCCCCCCCCCCCCCCCCCCCCCCCCCCCCCCCCCCCCCCCCCCCCCCCCCCCCCCCCCCCCCCCCCCCCCCCCCCCCCCCCCCCCCCCCCCCCCCCCCCCCCCCCCCCCCCCCCCCCCCCCCCCCCCCCCCCCCCCCCCCCCCCCCCCCCCCCCCCCCCCCCCCCCCCCCCCCCCCCCCCCCCCCCCCCCCCCCCCCCCCCCCCCCCCCCCCCCCCCCCCCCCCCCCCCCCCCCCCCCCCCCCCCCCCCCCCCCCCCCCCCCCCCCCCCCCCCCCCCCCCCCCCCCCCCCCCCCCCCCCCCCCCCCCCCCCCCCCCCCCCCCCCCCCCCCCCCCCCCCCCCCCCCCCCCCCCCCCCCCCCCCCCCCCCCCCCCCCCCCCCCCCCCCCCCCCCCCCCCCCCCCCCCCCCCCCCCCCCCCCCCCCCCCCCCCCCCCCCCCCCCCCCCCCCCCCCCCCCCCCCCCCCCCCCCCCCCCCCCCCCCCCCCCCCCCCCCCCCCCCCCCCCCCCCCCCCCCCCCCCCCCCCCCCCCCCCCCCCCCCCCCCCCCCCCCCCCCCCCCCCCCCCCCCCCCCCCCCCCCCCCCCCCCCCCCCCCCCCCCCCCCCCCCCCCCCCCCCCCCCCCCCCCCCCCCCCCCCCCCCCCCCCCCCCCCCCCCCCCCCCCCCCCCCCCCCCCCCCCCCCCCCCCCCCCCCCCCCCCCCCCCCCCCCCCCCCCCCCCCCCCCCCCCCCCCACTTCAAACAGTACTGATGCGTGTTCGTCGGTGGCGCCGGTGATGAGCGAGTTTGCCGCCGCTCTGCCAGACGGGCCGGATGCCACGCTGGCCTCCGCACGGGTTGGCAGGCTGGCCCGAGCGTGAATCACGAGCGAGCAAGCCCTCGCGCTGGCCTTCGCTCGAGCCAGATGGCTGGCCTTAGCGCGGCACGCGCGAGCAAGCTGCCGCGCTGCTGTGCCAATCTAGCTAGCAAACTTTACAAACAAGCAGCTGGACGGAGCTATCTTGGCTAGCTAACGGCCGCGAGCGCCGGACGGAGCTGGCATTCGGGCTGCTGCCACATGGGCTCCGCACCGCTGGCGGTTTTGACCTTGCCTTCTGTCGGCGGCGGTAGCTGCATCCCATGGCCGAGGATGACTAGGTGGACGGGCCGGAGGTAGGAGGTCACTCGAGGATTTTTGTTGGTAAGAGCATGTACAATGGTTGATAAGGTAGTGTTATCTTAAGTCTGCCACGTATGCAAGTCCTACCGATTAGGTTCGTTTAAACCCATTTATGACAGGGTTGGCCCACACGTCCGTGCTGACAAGGCAGCTTAAACCAACACATTTTGTTTGATCGTTGACATGAGGGACCCACATCTGACCTTCTATCCTGTTATTCCCCCTCAAATCATTATTTTCCCCCCCCCCCCCCCCCCCCCCCCCCCCCCCCCCCCCCCCCCCCCCCCCCCCCCCCCCCCCCCCCCCCCCCCCCCCCCCCCCCCCCCCCCCCCCCCCCCCCCCCCCCCCCCCCCCCCCCCCCCCCCCCCCCCCCCCCCCCCCCCCCCCCCCCCCCCCCCCCCCCCCCCCCCCCCCCCCCCCCCCCCCCCCCCCCCCCCCCCCCCCCCCCCCCCCCCCCCCCCCCCCCCCCCCCCCCCCCCCCCCCCCCCCCCCCCCCCCCCCCCCCCCCCCCCCCCCCCCCCCCCCCCCCCCCCCCCCCCCCCCCCCCCCCCCCCCCCCCCCCCCCCCCCCCCCCCCCCCCCCCCCCCCCCCCCCCCCCCCCCCCCCCCCCCCCCCCCCCCCCCCCCCCCCCCCCCCCCCCCCCCCCCCCCCCCCCCCCCCCCCCCCCCCCCCCCCCCCCCCCCCCCCCCCCCCCCCCCCCCCCCCCCCCCCCCCCCCCCCCCCCCCCCCCCCCCCCCCCCCCCCCCCCCCCCCCCCCCCCCCCCCCCCCCCCCCCCCCCCCCCCCCCCCCCCCCCCCCCCCCCCCCCCCCCCCCCCCCCCCCCCCCCCCCCCCCCCCCCCCCCCCCCCCCCCCCCCCCCCCCCCCCCCCCCCCCCCCCCCCCCCCCCCCCCCCCCCCCCCCCCCCCCCCCCCCCCCCCCCCCCCCCCCCCCCCCCCCCCCCCCCCCCCCCCCCCCCCCCCCCCCCCCCCCCCCCCCCCCCCCCCCCCCCCCCCCCCCCCCCCCCCCCCCCCCCCCCCCCCCCCCCCCCCCCCCCCCCCCCCCCCCCCCCCCCCCCCCCCCCCCCCCCCCCCCCCCCCCCCCCCCCCCCCCCCCCCCCCCCCCCCCCCCCCCCCCCCCCCCCCCCCCCCCCCCCCCCCCCCCCCCCCCCCCCCCCCCCCCCCCCCCCCCCCCCCCCCCCCCCCCCCCCCCCCCCCCCCCCCCCCCCCCCCCCCCCCCCCCCCCCCCCCCCCCCCCCCCCCCCCCCCCCCCCCCCCCCCCCCCCCCCCCCCCCCCCCCCCCCCCCCCCCCCCCCCCCCCCCCCCCCCCCCCCCCCCCCCCCCCCCCCCCCCCCCCCCCCCCCCCCCCCCCCCCCCCCCCCCCCCCCCCCCCCCCCCCCCCCCCCCCCCCCCCCCCCCCCCCCCCCCCCCCCCCCCCCCCCCCCCCCCCCCCCCCCCCCCCCCCCCCCCCCCCCCCCCCCCCCCCCCCCCCCCCCCCCCCCCCCCCCCCCCCCCCCCCCCCCCCCCCCCCCCCCCCCCCCCCCCCCCCCCCCCCCCCCCCCCCCCCCCCCCCCCCCCCCCCCCCCCCCCCCCCCCCCCCCCCCCCCCCCCCCCCCCCCCCCCCCCCTTTGTCGTGTGAGCATATTGTATTGGATGAAATAACTGTTTGACTCAGAGTGTTTCAAACCTACTGAATTCGAAGATCACGGTATTTCTAAATCATAATCATATATAAAGGTGGAATAAATCTTTGTTGTGGTTTTGAAGAAATAAATAACAAAACGTATAATTATCTATGGATATTCATAATCTAATACAAATTGGATTTGAATTTAGTTTGCCAGGTCCCAGGGCAAACGTGAATGCTAATTCTCCCGAGTTTTGAATGAAGCGGCTAAACATCGACTATAATTTGTGGGCTGCTCGAAGCAAGTGTTTGCGAGATGGAAATTACTGTTTACCCCTGACACTTGACATCCTTATCGACATGATTTACACTGCTGTCGATAGGGGTAGACTAGTAACTTCAATCAGACGTGACACGACAGCCTCTGAGCCCATTCAGGCATGGTGGGTGCCAAACGTGGGCGGCAAAACACATTTGATTCAAGCTCGTCCGAAAGACATGTGTCTGTTCCTCCATTTTGCCATTCATACACGGTGGGCGGCAAAACAAACTCTCCTCGTCCGAAATCGATGTAGGCTTATATTTTTAAATAGGGGTAGATGTGTAACTTCCATCAGACGTGACACAACCGCCCTACCTGTCAACCCCGTTCATACACCGTGGGTGCCAACCGTCGGTGGCAAAACACCCTCTCCTCGCCCGAAACTCAACTTCATCACAAGACTGTCTTCGTAGTTTATATGAGGCCACACTGTTAAGTGCTTTCTCAGATTATTTCAACTGCTTAGATGCCTTGGCAACTTTGATGCCTTTCAACTAGGGATGTCAACTAGGTCCGATTTAATCCCGATTAAAGTCCACTAGTGGTATGATAGTTCCAAAGAGTTTTTGTTTTTTTTGAGGAAAATGAACTAGGGAGGTAGCAAAAACTAACTAGACGGGACTGGCGGATTTCGTTTATTTGCCACTTACATCCCTAGTTTCATTTTACCATTTTAATTTCTTTTCGGCTGATGCTGCTTCGAACCATTTAAATATAGTTTGCCATGCTCGGCAATAACTCGTCCATCGTTCACCATGTAAGCTTACTGCCTGGATCATACGATAACTATCTCTTACTGATGTCCAGCGGAAACTTTTCAGGGTGCCGTTCAGACTAGGACACAATGTACAACCCTAGAATCTATTTGTGGATGCAGTGCGCCATCCATGTTACTAGATGGTAGCAGTTCAGAGGCAACACCGCCGGAGAATAGTCTAAGTACAGATATTATAGTGCCTGAGGCTCTACTAGAGGCAGAAAGAGATGGTGTGGCTGCCATGAATGAGGTAATATTTATATTGAGGGTGGAAATTACGGAATTAGCGGCACGCATTATGCAAGCAACCCAAGAATTGGAGGAAGCAAGAATGTTGCATTTGAAGACGGAGGAGGTCCTGCTGTTTCTGCTATCTGAAGCCCAAGATAATCCCGGTTCTTCTTTAGATACCAGTTGAAATTTTCATTAGATTATTGTACTTCCATGTTGTGTCATGTATCTGAATGGATTATGTTGCAAGACCCCCTATGTTGTCCATGTGTTGTAATGATCCGAATTTTTTAGGCGAGGTAATCCTCAGAACTTGTATGATTGACATAAGGTGAACTGTTTGTCGTGTGAGCATATTGTATTAGATGAAATAACTGTTTGACTCAGAGTGTATCCAACCTACTAAATTCAAAGATCACGGCATTTCTAAATCATAATCATATATAAAGGTGGAATAAATCTTTGTTGTGGTTTTGAAGAAATAAATAACAAAACATATAATTATCTATGGATATTCGTAATCGAATACAAATTGGATTTGAATTTAGTTTGCCAGGTCCCAGGGCAAACGTGAATGCTAATTCTCCCAAGTTTTGAACGAAGCAGCTAAACACCCACTATAATTTGTGGGCTGCTCAAAGCAAGTGTTTGCGAGATGGAAATTACTGTCTACCCCTGACACTTGACATCCTTATCGACAGGATTTATACTGCTGTTAATAGGGGTAGACTAGTCCCCCCCCCCCCCCCCCCCCCCCCCCCCCCCCCCCCCCCCCCCCCCCCCCCCCCCCCCCCCCCCCCCCCCCCCCCCCCCCCCCCCCCCCCCCCCCCCCCCCCCCCCCCCCCCCCCCCCCCCCCCCCCCCCCCCCCCCCCCCCCCCCCCCCCCCCCCCCCCCCCCCCCCCCCCCCCCCCCCCCCCCCCCCCCCCCCCCCCCCCCCCCCCCCCCCCCCCCCCCCCCCCCCCCCCCCCCCCCCCCCCCCCCCCCCCCCCCCCCCCCCCCCCCCCCCCCCCCCCCCCCCCCCCCCCCCCCCCCCCCCCCCCCCCCCCCCCCCCCCCCCCCCCCCCCCCCCCCCCCCCCCCCCCCCCCCCCCCCCCCCCCCCCCCCCCCCCCCCCCCCCCCCCCCCCCCCCCCCCCCCCCCCCCCCCCCCCCCCCCCCCCCCCCCCCCCCCCCCCCCCCCCCCCCCCCCCCCCCCCCCCCCCCCCCCCCCCCCCCCCCCCCCCCCCCCCCCCCCCCCCCCCCCCCCCCCCCCCCCCCCCCCCCCCCCCCCCCCCCCCCCCCCCCCCCCCCCCCCCCCCCCCCCCCCCCCCCCCCCCCCCCCCCCCCCCCCCCCCCCCCCCCCCCCCCCCCCCCCCCCCCCCCCCCCCCCCCCCCCCCCCCCCCCCCCCCCCCCCCCCCCCCCCCCCCCCCCCCCCCCCCCCCCCCCCCCCCCCCCCCCCCCCCCCCCCCCCCCCCCCCCCCCCCCCCCCCCCCCCCCCCCCCCCCCCCCCCCCCCCCCCCCCCCCCCCCCCCCCCCCCCCCCCCCCCCCCCCCCCCCCCCCCCCCCCCCCCCCCCCCCCCCCCCCCCCCCCCCCCCCCCCCCCCCCCCCCCCCCCCCCCCCCCCCCCCCCCCCCCCCCCCCCCCCCCCCCCCCCCCCCCCCCCCCCCCCCCCCCCCCCCCCCCCCCCCCCCCCCCCCCCCCCCCCCCCCCCCCCCCCCCCCCCCCCCCCCCCCCCCCCCCCCCCCCCCCCCCCCCCCCCCCCCCCCCCCCCCCCCCCCCCCCCCCCCCCCCCCCCCCCCCCCCCCCCCCCCCCCCCCCCCCCCCCCCCCCCCCCCCCCCCCCCCCCCCCCCCCCCCCCCCCCCCCCCCCCCCCCCCCCCCCCCCCCCCCCCCCCCCCCCCCCCCCCCCCCCCCCCCCCCCCCCCCCCCCCCCCCCCCCCCCCCCCCCCCCCCCCCCCCCCCCCCCCCCCCCCCCCCCCCCCCCCCCCCCCCCCCCCCCCCCCCCCCCCCCCCCCCCCCCCCCCCCCCCCCCCCCCCCCCCCCCCCCCCCCCCCCCCCCCCCCCCCCCCCCCCCCCCCCCCCCCCCCCCCCCCCCCCCCCCCCCCCCCCCCCCCCCCCCCCCCCCCCCCCCCCCCCCCCCCCCCCCCCCCCCCCCCCCCCCCCCCCCCCCCCCCCCCCCCCCCCCCCCCCCCCCCCCCCCCGGCAAGGACACGGTGTTTTGCCACCCACGGTTGGCGCCCATGGTGTATGAACGGGGCTGACAGGTAGGGCGGTTGTGTCACGTCTGATGGAAGTTACACATCTGCCCCTATTTAAAATATAAGCCTACATCGATTTCGGACGAGGAGAGTTTGTTTTGCCGCCCACCGTGTATGAATGGGGAAATGGAGGAAGAGACACATGTCTTTCGGACGAGCTTGAATCAAATGTGTTTTGCCGCCCACATTTGGTGCCCACCGTGTCTGAATGGGCTCAGAGGCCATCGTGTCACGTCTGATTGAAGTTACTAGTCTACCCCTATCGACAGCAGTGTAAATCCTGTCGATAAGGATGTCAAGTGTCAGGGGTAGATAGTAATTTCCATCTCCCAAACACTTGCTTCGAGCAGGCCACAAATTATAGTGGGTGTTTAGCCGATTCGTTCAAAACTTGGGAGAATTAGCATTCACGTATGCCCTGGGACCTGGCAAACTAAATTTAAATCCAATTTGTATTCGATTACGAATATCCAGAGATAATTATACGTTTTGTTATTTATTTCTTCTAAACCACAACAAAGATTTATTCCACCTTTATATACGATTATGATTTAGAAATGTCATGATCTTCGAATTCAGTAGGTTGGATACACTCTGAGTCAAACAGTTATTTCATCCAATACAATATGCTCACACGACAAATAGTTCACCTTATGTCAATCATACAAGTTCTGAGGATTACCTCGCCTAAAAAATTCGGATCATTACAACACATGGACAACATAGGGGGTCTTGCAACATAATCCATTCAGAGACATGACACAACATGCAAGTACAACAATCTAATGAACCCCCCCCCCCCCCCCCCCCCCCCCCCCCCCCCCCCCCCCCCCCCCCCCCCCCCCCCCCCCCCCCCCCCCCCCCCCCCCCCCCCCCCCCCCCCCCCCCCCCCCCCCCCCCCCCCCCCCCCCCAAACAGCAGGACCTCCTCTGTCTTCAAATGCAACATTCTTACTTCCTCCAATTCTTGGGTTGCTTGCATAATGCGTGCCGCTAATTCCGTAATTTCCAGCCTCAAGATAAAGATTACTTCATTCATGGAAGCCACACCATCTCTTTCTCCCTATAGTAGAGCCTCAAGCACTATAATATATGTGCTCAGACTGCTCTCCGGCGGTGTTGCCTCTGAACTGCTACCATCTGGTAACATGGATGGCGCACTGCTTCCAGAAGTAGATTCTGGGGTTGTACATTGTGTCCTAGTGTGAACGGCATCCTGAAAGGTTTCCACTGGACATCAGTACGAGATAGTTATCGTATGATCCAGGCAGTAAGCTTACATGGTAAACGACGAACGAATTATTGCCAAACATACGGGGTCTTGCAACATAATCCATTCAGATACATGACACAACATGCAAGTACAATAATCTAATGACAATTTCAACTGGTATCTAAAGAAGAACCGAGATTACCTTGGGCTTCAGATAGCAGAAACAGCAGGACCTCCTCTGTCTTCAAATGCAACATTCTTACTTCCTCCAATTCTTGGGTTGC
>JAAAWM010009875.1:0-29868 GCA_036873465.1 Thinopyrum obtusiflorum
ACTGTCTTTTGTGAAGAATGGGTTTTTGCTCCCTTAGATACTGCCATCACCCCTCCAATTCAAATGGCTGATAAACAAGAAAAGAAATTGAACGTACAAACACTGTATGATAGACAGATGTGGTAATTCACATATATGTTGTCTAACCAAGCAGGACAGCATGACACAATTTCACATATATGATGCCTAACTAAACAGGATAGCATGACATAGTTTCAGATATATGATGGATAACTTAACAGGATATAATGGCATAATTGAACATATGATGAGTATCTAAATAGGATGACATGACAAAACTATATGATGTCTTTCTAAAATAGGTTGGGATGAAATAATTCACATACATGTTGTATAAGTATACAGGATGGCATGATACAATTGACATAATTGATTCATATACTAAGCAGCTGGCACTCGCATGTATGATCTCTAAACTAAGCAGATGGAATTCAATATTGTGCATATGATGTCTAAACTAAGCAATGCAAGACACCATATGCATGATATGAGAAATATAAACATTGCAACTTAGAACATACACCTCAGGTGGGATATAGGACTGGTCATCTGTCTCTGAATCCTCTTCTGAGGAGATCCCTGTAACCATCGAGATATATGCTTCAACAGGTACCATTGCCTGCTCTGAAGGGGGGGGGGGGGGGGGGGGGGGGGGGGGGGGGGGGGGGGGGGGGGGGGGGGGGGGGGGGGGGGGGGGGGGGGGGGGGGGGGGGGGGGGGGGGGGGGGGGGGGGGGGGGGGGGGGGGGGGGGGGGGGGGGGGGGGGGGGGGGGGGGGGGGGGGGGGGGGGGGGGGGGGGGGGGGGGGGGGGGGGGGGGGGGGGGGGGGGGGGGGGGGGGGGGGGGGGGGGGGGGGGGGGGGGGGGGGGGGGGGGGGGGGGGGGGGGGGGGGGGGGGGGGGGGGGGGGGGGGGGGGGGGGGGGGGGGGGGGGGGGGGGGGGGGGGGGGGGGGGGGGGGGGGGGGGGGGGGGGGGGGGGGGGGGGGGGGGGGGGGGGGGGGGGGGGGGGGGGGGGGGGGGGGGGGGGGGGGGGGGGGGGGGGGGGGGGGGGGGGGGGGGGGGGGGGGGGGGGGGGGGGGGGGGGGGGGGGGGGGGGGGGGGGGGGGGGGGGGGGGGGGGGGGGGGGGGGGGGGGGGGGGGGGGGGGGGGGGGGGGGGGGGGGGGGGGGGGGGGGGGGGGGGGGGGGGGGGGGGGGGGGGGGGGGGGGGGGGGGGGGGGGGGGGGGGGGGGGGGGGGGGGGGGGGGGGGGGGGGGGGGGGGGGGGGGGGGGGGGGGGGGGGGGGGGGGGGGGGGGGGGGGGGGGGGGGGGGGGGGGGGGGGGGGGGGGGGGGGGGGGGGGGGGGGGGGGGGGGGAATCAAGACTGATGGTAGCAAACGAGTGGATAGATCCAAAACTAATGATAGCATGTAGATTATAGCTTCAGTTTAAAAAGATAGACAATGGATCATCTACTGTTTGTTGCCCACCCAACATGAACCACACAGAAGACCCCAGATGAACCAGATAGTAGATAGATACTATTCGTTGCTGCCTCGATATGTGCCCCACGGGCATTTTAAAACTCAAGTTTGAATGATAAAGTAGCAGGTAATAATAACCGATGTATAATGTAAGCAAACACGAAAGAGTGCGACCTCTCTTCCGGAACTGTGTAGTCCTCAGGTTCATCTGCTCAGTCGATGGTGGTAATGCAGTTGGCGTGGCTGCCGGCAACGGGGAAGATGATCTGACTCAAATGGCTGATGCACAAGAAGAGTAGATGAATGTATAAACATTGTTGACAAATGGAATACATTATGAAAAAAAATATGGCACGATACAATTCACATATACGATGACTGGCTAAACAGGATGGCATTGCATGATTCACGTATATGATGTCTGGCTAAAGAAGATGGCATTGCATAATTCCCTTATACTCCCTCCGTTCCTAAATATTTATCTTTTTAGAGATTTCAAATGGACTACCAGATACGGATGTATATAGACCTATTTTAGAGTGTAGATTCACTCATTTTGCTCCGTATGTAGTCACTTGTTGAAATCTCTAAAAAGACAAATATTTAGAAACGATGGGAGTATGATATAGAAACCAAACAGGTGGCATTCACACAAAGCAAATCTAAACTAAGCTGATGACATATAAGATGTATAATGTAAGCAATTGAAGGCGCCATATGCATGATATGACCAACATCAGCATGCCAGGTTAGAGCAAACACCTCAGGTGGTAAATAGGAGTGGTCAGCTCCCTCTGAATCCCCATCTGAACAGTTATCTTCCTCTGGAATAAAATCTGGAATGGCGGGAGGGGGGCCCCACTTCGTCCACCATGGAGCGGCGTCTGCATGACATTATATTCCCACGCAACGGTCTTCTCTTTTTCTCTACATGTTCAGTACGATTGTGTACAATAACTGACATGCATAATAAAAAAATAGTTAGATTTTGTAAGGGGGGGGGGGGGGGGGGGGGGGGGGGGGGGGGGGGGGGGGGGGGGGGGGGGGGGGGGGGGGGGGGGGGGGGGGGGGGGGGGGGGGGGGGGGGGGGGGGGGGGGGGGGGGGGGGGGGGGGGGGGGGGGGGGGGGGGGGGGGGGGGGGGGGGGGGGGGGGGGGGGGGGGGGGGGGGGGGGGGGGGGGGGGGGGGGGGGGGGGGGGGGGGGGGGGGGGGGGGGGGGGGGGGGGGGGGGGGGGGGGGGGGGGGGGGGGGGGGGGGGGGGGGGGGGGGGGGGGGGGGGGGGGGGGGGGGGGGGGGGGGGGGGGGGGGGGGGGGGGGGGGGGGGGGGGGGGGGGGGGGGGGGGGGGGGGGGGGGGGGGGGGGGGGGGGGGGGGGGGGGGGGGGGGGGGGGGGGGGGGGGGGGGGGGGGGGGGGGGGGGGGGGGGGGGGGGGGGGGGGGGGGGGGGGGGGGGGGGGGGGGGGGGGGGGGGGGGGGGGGGGGGGGGGGGGGGGGGGGGGGGGGGGGGGGGGGGGGGGGGGGGGGGGGGGGGGGGGGGGGGGGGGGGGGGGGGGGGGGGGGGGGGGGGGGGGGGGGGGGGGGGGGGGGGGGGGGGGGGGGGGGGGGGGGGGGGGGGGGGGGGGGGGGGGGGGGGGGGGGGGGGGGGGGGGGGGGGGGGGGGGGGGGGGGGGGGGGGGGGGGGGGGGGGGGGGGGGGGGGGGGGGGGGGGGGGGGGGGGGGGGGGGGGGGGGGGGGGGGGGGGGGGGGGGGGGGGGGGGGGGGGGGGGGGGGGGGGGGGGGGGGGGGGGGGGGGGGGGGGGGGGGGGGGGGGGGGGGGGGGGGGGGGGGGGGGGGGGGGGGGGGGGGGGGGGGGGGGGGGGGGGGGGGGGGGGGGGGGGGGGGGGGGGGGGGGGGGGGGGGGGGGGGGGGGGGGGGGGGGGGGGGGGGGGGGGGGGGGGGGGGGGGGGGGGGGGGGGGGGGGGGGGGGGGGGGGGGGGGGGGGGGGGGGGGGGGGGGGGGGGGGGGGGGGGGGGGGGGGGGGGGGGGGGGGGGGGGGGGGGGGGGGGGGGGGGGGGGGGGGGGGGGGGGGGGGGGGGGGGGGGGGGGGGGGGGGGGGGGGGGGGGGGGGGGGGGGGGGGGGGGGGGGGGGGGGGGGGGGGGGGGGGGGGGGGGGGGGGGGGGGGGGGGGGGGGGGGGGGGGGGGGGGGGGGGGGGGGGGGGGGGGGGGGGGGGGGGGGGGGGGGGGGGGGGGGGGGGGGGGGGGGGGGGGGGGGGGGGGGGGGGGGGGGGGGGGGGGGGGGGGGGGGGGGGGGGGGGGGGGGGGGGGGGGGGGGGGGGGGGGGGGGGGGGGGGGGGGGGGGGGGGGGGGGGGGGGGGGGGGGGGGGGGGGGGGGGGGGGGGGGGGGGGGGGGGGGGGGGGGGGGGGGGGGGGGGGGGGGGGGGGGGGGGGGGGGGGGGGGGGGGGGGGGGGGGGGGGGGGGGGGGGGGGGGGGGGGGGGGGGGGGGGGGGGGGGGGGGGGGGGGGGGGGGGGGGGGGGGGGGGGGGGGGGGGGGGGGGGGGGGGGGGGGGGGGGGGGGGGGGGGGGGGGGGGGGGGGGGGGGGGGGGGGGGGGGGGGGGGGGGGGGGGGGGGGGGGGGGGGGGGGGGGGGGGGGGGGGGGGGGGGGGGGGGGGGGGGGGGGGGGGGGGGGGGGGGGGGGGGGGGGGGGGGGGGGGGGGGGGGGGGGGGGGGGGGGGGGGGGGGGGGGGGGGGGGGGGGGGGGGGGGGGGGGGGGGGGGGGGGGGGGGGGGGGGGGGGGGGGGGGGGGGGGGGGGGGGGGGGGGGGGGGGGGGGGGGGGGGGGGGGGGGGGGGGGGGGGGGGGGGGGGGGGGGGGGGGGGGGGGGGGGGGGGGGGGGGGGGGGGGGGGGGGGGGGGGGGGGGGGGGGGGGGGGGGGGGGGGGGGGGGGGGGGGGGGGGGGGGGGGGGGGGGGGGGGGGGGGGGGGGGGGGGGGGGGGGGGGGGGGGGGGGGGGGGGGGGGGGGGGGGGGGGGGGGGGGGGGGGGGGGGGGGGGGGGGGGGGGGGGGGGGGGGGGGGGGGGGGGGGGGGGGGGGGGGGGGGGGGGGGGGGGGGGGGGGGGGGGGGGGGGGGGGGGGGGGGGGGGGGGGGGGGGGGGGGGGGGGGGGGGGGGGGGGGGGGGGGGGGGGGGGGGGGGGGGGGGGGGGGGGGGGGGGGGGGGGGGGGGGGGGGGGGGGGGGGGGGGGGGGGGGGGGGGGGGGGGGGGGGGGGGGGGGGGGGGGGGGGGGGGGGGGGGGGGGGGGGGGGGGGGGGGGGGGGGGGGGGGGGGGGGGGGGGGGGGGGGGGGGGGGGGGGGGGGGGGGGGGGGGGGGGGGGGGGGGGGGGGGGGGGGGGGGGGGGGGGGGGGGGGGGGGGGGGGGGGGGGGGGGGGGGGGGGGGGGGGGGGGGGGGGGGGGGGGGGGGGGGGGGGGGGGGGGGGGGGGGGGGGGGGGGGGGGGGGGGGGGGGGGGGGGGGGGGGGGGGGGGGGGGGGGGGGGGGGGGGGGGGGGGGGGGGGGGGGGGGGGGGGGGGGGGGGGGGGGGGGGGGGGGGGGGGGGGGGGGGGGGGGGGGGGGGGGGGGGGGGGGGGGGGGGGGGGGGGGGGGGGGGGGGGGGGGGGGGGGGGGGGGGGGGGGGGGGGGGGGGGGGGGGGGGGGGGGGGGGGGGGGGGGGGGGGGGGGGGGGGGGGGGGGGGGGGGGGGGGGGGGGGGGGGGGGGGGGGGGGGGGGGGGGGGGGGGGGGGGGGGGGGGGGGGGGGGGGGGGGGGGGGGGGGGGGGGGGGGGGGGGGGGGGGGGGGGGGGGGGGGGGGGGGGGGGGGGGGGGGGGGGGGGGGGGGGGGGGGGGGGGGGGGGGGGGGGGGGGGGGGGGGGGGGGGGGGGGGGGGGGGGGGGGGGGGGGGGGGGGGGGGGGGGGGGGGGGGGGGGGGGGGGGGGGGGGGGGGGGGGGGGGGGGGGGGGGGGGGGGGGGGGGGGGGGGGGGGGGGGGGGGGGGGGGGGGGGGGGGGGGGGGGGGGGGGGGGGGGGGGGGGGGGGGGGGGGGGGGGGGGGGGGGGGGGGGGGGGGGGGGGGGGGGGGGGGGGGGGGGGGGGGGGGGGGGGGGGGGGGGGGGGGGGGGGGGGGGGGGGGGGGGGGGGGGGGGGGGGGGGGGGGGGGGGGGGGGGGGGGGGGGGGGGGGGGGGGGGGGGGGGGGGGGGGGGGGGGGGGGGGGGGGGGGGGGGGGGGGGGGGGGGGGGGGGGGGGGGGGGGGGGGGGGGGGGGGGGGGGGGGGGGGGGGGGGGGGGGGGGGGGGGGGGGGGGGGGGGGGGGGGGGGGGGGGGGGGGGGGGGGGGGGGGGGGGGGGGGGGGGGGGGGGGGGGGGGGGGGGGGGGGGGGGGGGGGGGGGGGGGGGGGGGGGGGGGGGGGGGGGGGGGGGGGGGGGGGGGGGGGGGGGGGGGGGGGGGGGGGGGGGGGGGGGGGGGGGGGGGGGGGGGGGGGGGGGGGGGGGGGGGGGGGGGGGGGGGGGGGGGGGGGGGGGGGGGGGGGGGGGGGGGGGGGGGGGGGGGGGGGGGGGGGGGGGGGGGGGGGGGGGGGGGGGGGGGGGGGGGGGGGGGGGGGGGGGGGGGGGGGGGGGGGGGGGGGGGGGGGGGGGGGGGGGGGGGGGGGGGGGGGGGGGGGGGGGGGGGGGGGGGGGGGGGGGGGGGGGGGGGGGGGGGGGGGGGGGGGGGGGGGGGGGGGGGGGGGGGGGGGGGGGGGGGGGGGGGGGGGGGGGGGGGGGGGGGGGGGGGGGGGGGGGGGGGGGGGGGGGGGGGGGGGGGGGGGGGGGGGGGGGGGGGGGGGGGGGGGGGGGGGGGGGGGGGGGGGGGGGGGGGGGGGGGGGGGGGGGGGGGGGGGGGGGGGGGGGGGGGGGGGGGGGGGGGGGGGGGGGGGGGGGGGGGGGGGGGGGGGGGGGGGGGGGGGGGGGGGGGGGGGGGGGGGGGGGGGGGGGGGGGGGGGGGGGGGGGGGGGGGGGGGGGGGGGGGGGGGGGGGGGGGGGGGGGGGGGGGGGGGGGGGGGGGGGGGGGGGGGGGGGGGGGGGGGGGGGGGGGGGGGGGGGGGGGGGGGGGGGGGGGGGGGGGGGGGGGGGGGGGGGGGGGGGGGGGGGGGGGGGGGGGGGGGGGGGGGGGGGGGGGGGGGGGGGGGGGGGGGGGGGGGGGGGGGGGGGGGGGGGGGGGGGGGGGGGGGGGGGGGGGGGGGGGGGGGGGGGGGGGGGGGGGGGGGGGGGGGGGGGGGGGGGGGGGGGGGGGGGGGGGGGGGGGGGGGGGGGGGGGGGGGGGGGGGGGGGGGGGGGGGGGGGGGGGGGGGGGGGGGGGGGGGGGGGGGGGGGGGGGGGGGGGGGGGGGGGGGGGGGGGGGGGGGGGGGGGGGGGGGGGGGGGGGGGGGGGGGGGGGGGGGGGGGGGGGGGGGGGGGGGGGGGGGGGGGGGGGGGGGGGGGGGGGGGGGGGGGGGGGGGGGGGGGGGGGGGGGGGGGGGGGGGGGGGGGGGGGGGGGGGGGGGGGGGGGGGGGGGGGGGGGGGGGGGGGGGGGGGGGGGGGGGGGGGGGGGGGGGGGGGGGGGGGGGGGGGGGGGGGGGGGGGGGGGGGGGGGGGGGGGGGGGGGGGGGGGGGGGGGGGGGGGGGGGGGGGGGGGGGGGGGGGGGGGGGGGGGGGGGGGGGGGGGGGGGGGGGGGGGGGGGGGGGGGGGGGGGGGGGGGGGGGGGGGGGGGGGGGGGGGGGGGGGGGGGGGGGGGGGGGGGGGGGGGGGGGGGGGGGGGGGGGGGGGGGGGGGGGGGGGGGGGGGGGGGGGGGGGGGGGGGGGGGGGGGGGGGGGGGGGGGGGGGGGGGGGGGGGGGGGGGGGGGGGGGTGTGTTATGTCCTGCTCCTGCCGTGCCGTCATCCACCCCACCTGAGGTGCACCATCGACAGAAGCGTTCACTGCAGCAGAGATCCCCCCTGCAGACTTCCTTTCGCCGCCTCAGATCATCTTCCCCGTTGCCGGCAGCCACGCCAACTGCATTACCATCATCGACTGAGCAGATGAACCTGAGGACTACACAGTTCCGGAAGAGAGGTCGCAGTCTTTCGTGTTTGCTTACGTTATACATCGGTTATTATTACCTGCTACTTTATCGTTCAATCTTGAGTTTTGAATTGCCCATGGGTCTCATATCGAGCCAGCAACGAATAGTATCTGTCTACTATCTGGTTCATCTGGGGTCTTCTATGTGGTTCATGTTGGGTGGGCAACAAACAATAGATGATCCATTGTCTATCTTTTTAAACTGAAGCTATAATCTACCTGCTATCATTAGTTTTGGATCCATCCACTCGTTTGCTACCATCAGTCTTGATTTTTGCATGCACCCCTTAGGCCTTACAAAATCTAACTATTTTTTTATTATGCATGTCAGATATTGTACACAATCGTACTGAACATGTAGAGAAAAAGAGAAGACCGTTGCGTGCGAATATAATGTCATGCAGACGCCGCTCCATGGTGGGCGAAGTGCCCCCCTCCTGCATTTCCAGATTGTATTCCAGAGGAAGATAACTGTTCAGATGGAGATTCAGAAGGAGCCGACCACGCCTGTTTACCACCTGAGGTGTTTGCTCTAACCTGGCATGCTGATGTTGGTCATATCATGCATATGGGGGGGGGGGGGGGGGGGGGGGGGGGGGGGGGGGGGGGGGGGGGGGGGGGGGGGGGGGGGGGGGGGGGGGGGGGGGGGGGGGGGGGGGGGGGGGGGGGGGGGGGGGGGGGGGGGGGGGGGGGGGGGGGGGGGGGGGGGGGGGGGGGGGGGGGGGGGGGGGGGGGGGGGGGGGGGGGGGGGGGGGGGGGGGGGGGGGGGGGGGGGGGGGGGGGGGGGGGGGGGGGGGGGGGGGGGGGGGGGGGGGGGGGGGGGGGGGGGGGGGGGGGGGGGGGGGGGGGGGGGGGGGGGGGGGGGGGGGGGGGGGGGGGGGGGGGGGGGGGGGGGGGGGGGGGGGGGGGGGGGGGGGGGGGGGGGGGGGGGGGGGGGGGGGGGGGGGGGGGGGGGGGGGGGGGGGGGGGGGGGGGGGGGGGGGGGGGGGGGGGGGGGGGGGGGGGGGGGGGGGGGGGGGGGGGGGGGGGGGGGGGGGGGGGGGGGGGGGGGGGGGGGGGGGGGGGGGGGGGGGGGGGGGGGGGGGGGGGGGGGGGGGGGGGGGGGGGGGGGGGGGGGGGGGGGGGGGGGGGGGGGGGGGGGGGGGGGGGGGGGGGGGGGGGGGGGGGGGGGGGGGGGGGGGGGGGGGGGGGGGGGGGGGGGGGGGGGGGGGGGGGGGGGGGGGGGGGGGGGGGGGGGGGGGGGGGGGGGGGGGGGGGGGGGGGGGGGGGGGGGGGGGGGGGGGGGGGGGGGGGGGGGGGGGGGGGGGGGGGGGGGGGGGGGGGGGGGGGGGGGGGGGGGGGGGGGGGGGGGGGGGGGGGGGGGGGGGGGGGGGGGGGGGGGGGGGGGGGGGGGGGGGGGGGGGGGGGGGGGGGGGGGGGGGGGGGGGGGGGGGGGGGGGGGGGGGGGGGGGGGGGGGGGGGGGGGGGGGGGGGGGGGGGGGGGGGGGGGGGGGGGGGGGGGGGGGGGGGGGGGGGGGGGGGGGGGGGGGGGGGGGGGGGGGGGGGGGGGGGGGGGGGGGGGGGGGGGGGGGGGGGGGGGGGGGGGGGGGGGGGGGGGGGGGGGGGGGGGGGGGGGGGGGGGGGGGGGGGGGGGGGGGGGGGGGGGGGGGGGGGGGGGGGGGGGGGGGGGGGGGGGGGGGGGGGGGGGGGGGGGGGGGGGGGGGGGGGGGGGGGGGGGGGGGGGGGGGGGGGGGGGGGGGGGGGGGGGGGGGGGGGGGGGGGGGGGGGGGGGGGGGGGGGGGGGGGGGGGGGGGGGGGGGGGGGGGGGGGGGGGGGGGGGGGGGGGGGGGGGGGGGGGGGGGGGGGGGGGGGGGGGGGGGGGGGGGGGGGGGGGGGGGGGGGGGGGGGGGGGGGGGGGGGGGGGGGGGGGGGGGGGGGGGGGGGGGGGGGGGGGGGGGGGGGGGGGGGGGGGGGGGGGGGGGGGGGGGGGGGGGGGGGGGGGGGGGGGGGGGGGGGGGGGGGGGGGGGGGGGGGGGGGGGGGGGGGGGGGGGGGGGGGGGGGGGGGGGGGGGGGGGGGGGGGGGGGGGGGGGGGGGGGGGGGGGGGGGGGGGGGGGGGGGGGGGGGGGGGGGGGGGGGGGGGGGGGGGGGGGGGGGGGGGGGGGGGGGGGGGGGGGGGGGGGGGGGGGGGGGGGGGGGGGGGGGGGGGGGGGGGGGGGGGGGGGGGGGGGGGGGGGGGGGGGGGGGGGGGGGGGGGGGGGGGGGGGGGGGGGGGGGGGGGGGGGGGGGGGGGGGGGGGGGGGGGGGGGGGGGGGGGGGGGGGGGGGGGGGGGGGGGGGGGGGGGGGGGGGGGGGGGGGGGGGGGGGGGGGGGGGGGGGGGGGGGGGGGGGGGGGGGGGGGGGGGGGGGGGGGGGGGGGGGGGGGGGGGGGGGGGGGGGGGGGGGGGGGGGGGGGGGGGGGGGGGGGGGGGGGGGGGGGGGGGGGGGGGGGGGGGGGGGGGGGGGGGGGGGGGGGGGGGGGGGGGGGGGGGGGGGGGGGGGGGGGGGGGGGGGGGGGGGGGGGGGGGGGGGGGGGGGGGGGGGGGGGGGGGGGGGGGGGGGGGGGGGGGGGGGGGGGGGGGGGGGGGGGGGGGGGGGGGGGGGGGGGGGGGGGGGGGGGGGGGGGGGGGGGGGGGGGGGGGGGGGGGGGGGGGGGGGGGGGGGGGGGGGGGGGGGGGGGGGGGGGGGGGGGGGGGGGGGGGGGGGGGGGGGGGGGGGGGGGGGGGGGGGGGGGGGGGGGGGGGGGGGGGGGGGGGGGGGGGGGGGGGGGGGGGGGGGGGGGGGGGGGGGGGGGGGGGGGGGGGGGGGGGGGGGGGGGGGGGGGGGGGGGGGGGGGGGGGGGGGGGGGGGGGGGGGGGGGGGGGGGGGGGGGGGGGGGGGGGGGGGGGGGGGGGGGGGGGGGGGGGGGGGGGGGGGGGGGGGGGGGGGGGGGGGGGGGGGGGGGGGGGGGGGGGGGGGGGGGGGGGGGGGGGGGGGGGGGGGGGGGGGGGGGGGGGGGGGGGGGGGGGGGGGGGGGGGGGGGGGGGGGGGGGGGGGGGGGGGGGGGGGGGGGGGGGGGGGGGGGGGGGGGGGGGGGGGGGGGGGGGGGGGGGGGGGGGGGGGGGGGGGGGGGGGGGGGGGGGGGGGGGGGGGGGGGGGGGGGGGGGGGGGGGGGGGGGGGGGGGGGGGGGGGGGGGGGGGGGGGGGGGGGGGGGGGGGGGGGGGGGGGGGGGGGGGGGGGGGGGGGGGGGGGGGGGGGGGGGGGGGGGGGGGGGGGGGGGGGGGGGGGGGGGGGGGGGGGGAACCCACTATAAGCGAATCATGAACGTATTGCAACACCCTACAGCGGGAATCCTTCACGATTGCGCGACACGGAGAGCACCATAGGACAGCACCAATAATAAAACATACAACTCATACCAATCTAGATCATCTTCGGTAGACGGGGCTCCTCGTCGTCGTCCTCGCTTGGAGACCCCTTCTCCTTGTTCTCGGTATTTAACTTACTGACCTGTTTAAAGACCCAACAACTTCGGTTGGTATGATTGGCGGGTTTATCGGGGGTGCCATGGATCTGACATAGACGATCTAGTATTCGGTCCAAGCTGGATGAGCCCGGATTACTTCTTTTAAATGGCTTCTTCCGCTGACCGGACTTGGAGCCACTAAATCCGGCGTTGACCACCGTGTCATCGGTATTGTCACCGTTGCTTCGACGCTTGTGCCTGTTGCGTCGGGGCTTGCCGTTGCTATTTCTGGCTTCAGAGGTGCCAGGTTCGCTTGCATTATTATTGCTACGGGCTAGCCAACTATCTTCGCCCACGCAGAAGTGAGTCATAAGTGCCGTGAGGGCTTCCATGGACTTTGGCTTCTCTTGGCCGAGGTGTCGGGCGAGCCATTCGTCGTGGATGCTATGCTTAAAGGTGTTGGGGAACGTAGTAATTTCAAAAAAAAAATCCTACGCACACGCAAGATTGTGGTGATGCATAGCAACGAGAGGGGAGAGTGACGTCTACGTACCCTTGTAGACCATAAGCGGAAGCGTTATGAGAACACGGTTGATGTAGTCGTACGTCTTCACGATCCGACCGATCCAAGTACCGAACGCACGGCACCTCCGAGTTCAGCACACGTTCAGCTCGGTGACATCCCACGAACTCATGATCCAGCAGAGCTTCGCGGGAGAGTTCCATCAGCACGACGGCGTGATGACGCTGTTGATGAAGCTACCGACGCAGGGCTTCGCCTAAGCACCGCTACAATATGACCGAGGTGGATTATGGTGGAGGGGGGCACCGCACACGGCTAAAAGATCAACTGATCAACTTGTGTGTCCTAGGGTGCCCCCTGCCCCCGTATATAAAGGAGCAAGGGGGGAGGCCGGCCTAGCCTTGGGGCGCGCCAAGGAGAGGGGGAGTCCTCCTCCTAGTGGGAGTAGGACTCCCCTTTCCTAGTCCAACTAGGAAGGAGGAAAGGGGAAGGAAGGAGAAGGAGAGAGGGAGAAAGAGGCCCCCCCCTCCTTGTCCAATTAGGACTCCCAAGGGGGGGCGGCCAGCCCTAGGCCCTCTCCTCTCTCTCCCACAAGGCCCATGTTGGCCCATTATATCCCCCGGGGGTTCCGATAACCCCCCTGCACTCCGGTAAATATCCGGTGACCCTCGAAACTCATCCTGTGTCCGAATATAGTCAAACAATATATCAATCTTTATGTCTCGACCATTTCGAGACTCCTCGTCATGTCCGTGATCATATCCGGGACTCCGAACTACCTTCGGTACATCAATACACATAAACTCATAATACCCATCGTCACCGAACGTTAAGCGTGCGGACCCTACGGGTTCGAGAACTATGTAGAGGGGGGGGGGGGGGGGGGGGGGGGGGGGGGGGGGGGGGGGGGGGGGGGGGGGGGGGGGGGGGGGGGGGGGGGGGGGGGGGGGGGGGGGGGGGGGGGGGGGGGGGGGGGGGGGGGGGGGGGGGGGGGGGCCTCCTACTGTGGTGGCTAGTCCTATTTATAGAGGCCTGGTCCTCTCCCCAAATATTGAGCGGGAAGGGATGCCACAACGGCTAGTTTGAAGGGGGACAACTAGTACAAGCTATTCTGACTAAAGGTGGTCTTCTCCTGCCAAAGGCTCTGGTGGTGACGCCGTCTTGGGCTCCACGGTGACCTTCGTCCTGCTGTCCTGCTAGTCTTGGTCTCGTTGCACCGATATGGAAACCTTTGCCTGATGCCTTGGGACTCCTCGCCTGCGCTTGCGCCTTTAGCACCGAAGAGGAAATGAGGACACTGCGCGCGCTGGCGCCCGCCTGGCTCCAGTCATCATGGCTTGCGTCACAGGAACCTCGCGAGGTGTCCCTTGCCTTGATCTCTCCACCCCTCGTGAGCCAGCCTGGTGAGGCCGCTCCCGAGGAGGTCTTGTGTCATCCACCTCGCAAGGCTTGGCCCCTCGCGAGGGTCTTGAGTGTTTGTTGGTGAAGATGGGCCGTGCAAGACCACTGGCGGAGCCACGCCGTGGGCCGCAGGCAGGCAAGTCTGGGGACCCCAGTTCCCAGGATGCCGACAGTAGCCCCTGGCCCAAGGCGCACTCGGACTTGGCTTTGAGGCAAAGCCAAAGGGCAAGTGCGGAGCGCCGCGGGCCCCAACAGTCCTGCGGCCTTGGTCGATGCGTGGCGATTGATTGGACGTGGGCGTCTCCGCTTCCCCATGCTGCCTCACCAACTGCCCGTGTGACAAAAGGCTGGTGCGGGCTACGCTTGCCTTCATTGCTTTCCTTCGCCTTGCTCCAGATACCCTTTCTCGCTCCTTGCTTCTGAAATCTCTAGATGGGGATTCTTGCTCCTCAGGAAGTGGAGCTGGACAGTTAATCCGCCCTGCCACCTCGATCCAGGCATGGCGAAGTGGATGGGAGAGCTCAGAATCCATCCTCAAAATATGTCGGTGAAGGATATACCTTGAAAACATTAAAAGACTTACCGAATTGGCCTGGCGCTTTAAGCTAAGCCCGCGATCTTCGGTCGTGGGCGGTGGCGTCTTGCCGGCTTTGAAGAGCACTTTCCAGATATCTTCGTGCGTCGCGCCGAAGAGCTCTAGTAGCATCTGGTGCTTGGCTGGGTCGTACTCCCACAAATAGCAAGTCCGACGTTGGCACGGAAGGATCCGGCGAATGAGCATAACCTGGATCACATTAACAAGCTTGATCTTCTTGGTTATCATGTTCTGGACGCATGTCTGGAGCCCAGTTATCTCGTCCGAAGATCCCCAGGTCAGGCCCTTCTCTTGCTAGGAAGTGAGCCGCATTGGAACTCCGGATCAGAATTCGGGGGCTGCTACCCAGTTAGTGTCGCGCGGCTCGGTGATGTAAAACCACCCTGATTGCCATCCCATCACCGTCTCTACAAAGGAGCCTTCGAGCCAGGTGACATTGGGCATCCTGCTCACCATGGCGCCTCCGCACTCTGCTTGTTGACCGCTCACCACCTTCGGTTTCACAATGTTGGTCTTCAGCCATAGGCCGAAGTGAGGTGGGATGCGGAGGAAGGCCTCGCACATGACAATAAATGCCGAGATATTAAGGATAAAGTTGGGGGATAGATCATGGAAGTCCAGCCCATAGTAAAACATCAATCCGCGGACAAATGGGTGGAGAGGAAATCCCAGCCCGCAGACAAAGTGTGTGAGAAACACAACCCTCTCATGGGGCTCGGGAGTAGGGACGATTTGCCCTTTTGCCGGGAGTCGGTGAGCAATCTCCTTGGCTAAATATCCGGCCTCCCGGAGCTCCGTGATGTCCTTCTTCTTGACGGAGGAGGCCATCCACTTGCCTCCAGCTCTGGATCCGGACATGTTTGGAGTGCTTTCTCGAATGAGGAAAAACTAAAGCTTGGGCGCTGGAGCTCAAGGACGGAAGGATTGAAGGAGAGAAAGGGTGTGGGTGAAGGAAGAGAATCCTTATCCCCTTATAAAGGCCGTGAATATCAAGCGCCTCCCCACTCGCCCTAAAAACTCGCCTATTCCCAAGGGCTGTATAAACGGCACGGTTGGGTTACCCATGCCCGCATTGATGAGAATCCCGCGATAAGGGGACACGATCTCTGCTTCGACAAGACGTGCCAATGGCAACCGCATCTCAAAACGTGGAGCGGCAGACGAAAAATGGTTCGAAATTATGACCGGACAGACGTAATGTCATGTTGAAAAAAGCTGTCAGTGGATAGAACTCGTGTAAAAATATATTCTCTCTGCGGTTGTGTATGGTGTGTGTAACAGGTCCGGATACTATCATCGCATCCGAAGACTATCTTGGAGTTCGGAAAAAGGGGAACCCGCCTTGCAATGCCGAAGACAATCTGCGCGCCGGACTCCTCGTCATTGAAGCCAGGTTCAGGGGCTACTGAGGGAGTCCTGGACTAAGGGGTCCTCGGGCGTCCGGCCTATTATCCATGGGCCGGACTGATGGGCTGTGAAGACATGAAGGCCGAGGACTGTACCCGTGTCCGGATTCGACTCTCCTTGGCGTGGAAGGCAAGCTAGGCGACCGATTATGAAGATTACTTCTTATGTAACCGACTCTATGTAACCCTAGATCCCCCCGGTGCCTATATAAACCGGAGGGTGTAGTCCGGATAGGACACATTCATTACCATAGTCATACAGGCTAGGCTTTTAGGGTTTAGCCATTACGATCTCGTGGTAGATCAACTCTTGTAACACTCATATTCATCAAGATCAATCAAGCAGGAAGTAGGGTATTACCTCCATAGAGAGGGCCCGAACCTGGGTAAACATCGTGCCCCCCGTCTCCTGTTACCATCGATCCTAGACGCACAGTTCGGGACCCCCTACCCGAGATCCACTGGTTTTGACACCGACAGCGGCGCCATGGTAAGCAAGCTCCCCAACGTCACCGGGCCCAAGGGGACCTTTGTGGAGACCATGAAGGGATGGCAACAGGAGTGGTTCTACATCACGGAACCTCGCGATGTCGGATTCCGGGTTCCGGCAAAACCCTTGAGGTTCGAACACTGGGGTGCGCATGAAGATCTCCCCCTACCTAATCACGCCCTCAGCCTCGCCGCGATCTCAAAGCCTAGCTCGACGAACCCGCAACACAAGAGACACGAGATTTATACTGGTTCGGGCCACCGTTGTGGTGTAATACCCTACTCCAGGGTGGTGTGGTGGATTGCCTCTTGGGGTGAGGATGAACAGTACAAGGGAAGAACAGCCTCCTGAGGTGAGGTGTTCTTGTGCTTGGTGAACTTGTGTGGGTGAGGATGATCTGAATCAGTTGGGGGGGGGGGGGGGGGGGGGGGGGGGGGGGGGGGGGGGGGGGGGGGGGGGGGGGGGGGGGGGGGGGGGGGGGGGGGGGGGGGGGGGGGGGGGGGGGGGGGGGGGGGGGGGGGGGGGGGGGGGGGGGGGGGGGGGGGGGGGGGGGGGGGGGGGGGGGGGGGGGGGGGGGGGGGGGGGGGGGGGGGGGGGGGGGGGGGGGGGGGGGGGGGGGGGGGGGGGGGGGGGGGGGGGGGGGGGGGGGGGGGGGGGGGGGGGGGGGGGGGGGGGGGGGGGGGGGGGGGGGGGGGGGGGGGGGGGGGGGGGGGGGGGGGGGGGGGGGGGGGGGGGGGGGGGGGGGGGGGGGGGGGGGGGGGGGGGGGGGGGGGGGGGGGGGGGGGGGGGGGGGGGGGGGGGGGGGGGGGGGGGGGGGGGGGGGGGGGGGGGGGGGGGGGGGGGGGGGGGGGGGGTCTTGTATCTTCATAGCCCATTAGTCCGGCCCATGTTACATAGTCCGGACGCCCGAGGACCCCTTAATCCAGGACTCCCTCAGTAGCCCCTGAACCAGGCTTCAATGATGATGTGTCCGGCGCGCAGATTGTCTTCGGCATTGCAAGGCGGGTTCCTCCTTCGAATACTCCAAAACAGCCTTCGAACACAGAAAACGTGTCCGGCTCTGCAAAACAAGTACCACACACACCCGCAGAGAGTATAATATTTCACGAGTCCAATCTACTGACAACTTTTGTAGCGTGACATCACGTTGCTGCCCGATCATTATTTTGAACCATTTTTTAGCCTCCCGCTCCATGTTTCAAGATGCGGTTTTATTGGCACATCTTGTCGAAGCAGAGATCGTGTCCCCTTATTGCGGGATTCTCATCAATACGAGCATGGGTAATCCAACCGCGCCGTCTGCATGTCCCTTGGGGAATAGGCGAGTTTTAAGGCGAGTGGCGAGGCGCTTGATATTCGCTGCCTTTATAAGGAGATAAGGATCCACCCTTTCACCCACGCCTTCTTTCTCTCTGCCCACCCATTCTCGAGCTCCAGCGCCCAAGCTCTCATCCTCTCTGCCTCAGAAAAGCACTCCGACCATGTCCGGATCTGGAGCGCAGGGCAAGTGGATGGTCTCCTCCATCAAGGAGAAGGACATCACCAAGCTCCGAGAGGCTGGGTACTTAGCCCAGGAAATCACCCACCGGCTTCCAGCAAAGGGGCAGATCATCCCCACCCCGGAGCCCCATGAGAGGGTGGTATTCATCCCCCACTTCGTCCACGGATTGGGATTCCCTCTCCACCCATTCGTCCGCGGACTCATGTTCTACTACGGGCTGGATTTCCATGATCTGGCCCCCAACTCCTTCTCAACATCTCGGCATTCATTGTCGTGTGCGAGGCCTTCCTCTGCATCCCACCTCACTTTGGATTGTGGTTAAAGATCTTCAATGTGAAGCCGAAGGTGGTGGGTGGTCAACACGCAGAGTGCAGAGGCGCCATGGTGAGCAAGCTGCCCAATGTCTCATGGCCTAAAGGTACCTTCGTGGAGACCGTCAAAGGGTGGCAACAGCAGTGGTTCTACGTCATAGAGCCTCGCGATGCCACCTGGGCTGCGGCTCCCAAATTCCAGTCCGGAGCCCCGATGCGGCTCACCTCCTGGCTAGGGAAGGGCCTGGATTGGTCTTCATCGAACGAGCTGACAACGCTTCAGACGCGCATCAAGAGCATGGTAGACAAGAACATCAAGCTTGTCAATGTGATCCAGGTGATGTTTTTTCGCCGAATCCTTCCGTGCCAAAGCTGGACTTGCCATTTGTGGGAGTTCGATCCGGCCGAGCACCAGACCTTGCAACAGTTCTTCGGCACTACACACGAAGACATCTGGAAGGTACTTTTCAAGGCCAATGAGACGTGGCCGAAGACGACCGAGGATCGTGGGTACAACCTAACCCATCCTGCCAGTCCGGTAAGTTTTTCACATTCCAAAGTATATCCTTCACCTGTACCTTCAGGGAGGATGTGTAAGCTTCCCTTATCTGTCTTTTTAGGGCTGGACAAAGAGGGCGGAGAGGATTCAGTGTCCAGCTCCACTGCCCAAAAACCCAGCAATCCCACTTCTGACGAAGATGCTGGTTGGGGGGGGGGGGGGGGGGGGGGGGGGGGGGGGGGGGGGATATTGATCCAGTGCCCAGTGCCAGTTCCTGTTTGTTGCATGTTTTTTGTTTCACAGAATATCCATATCAAATAAAGTCCAAATGTAATAAAATTTTACGGAGAATTGTTTCGGAATATATGTGATTTTTGGGAGGTGGAATCAACGCAAGGCGATGCTTGTGGGCCCCACGAGGCACCAGGGCGCGCCATGGGGGGTCTGGCGCGCCGTGGTGCCTCGTGAGGCCCTCATAGGTTGGTTGGTGCCCTTCTTCGGCCGCAAGGAAGCTATTATCCGGGAAACAAATCGTGTTAAAATTTCAGCGCAATCAGAGTTACGGATCTTTGGGAATTTAAGAAATGGTAAAAGGCCAGAAAACAGGAACGCGAAACAGAAGAGAACAGAGAGAGAGATCCAATCTCGGAGGGGCTCCTGCCCCTTCGCCGCCATGGTAGACATGGACCAGAGGGGGAACTCTCCTCCCATCTAGGGGGGAGGCCAAGGAAGAAGAAGAAGGAGGGGGGCTCTCTCCCCCTCTCCCCCGGTGGCGCCGGAACGCCACCAGGGGAACCATCGTGACGGCGATCTACACCAACAACTTCGCCGCCATCAACACCAACTCTCTCCCCCTCTATGCAATGGTGTAACCTCTCAATTCCCGTTGTAATTCTCTACTTAAACATGGTGCTGAATGCTACATATTATTATCCAATGATTTGTGGCCATCCTATGATGTTTGAGTAGATTCGTTTTGTCCTATGGGTTGATTGATGATCGTGATTGGTTTGAGTTGGATGTTTTATTTTGGTGCTGTCCTATGGTGCCTTTCGTGCCACGCACACATGGGGGATTCCCGCTGTAGGGTTTGCAATACGCTCATAATTCTCTTATGGTGGGCGGCTAGAGTGACAGAAGCTTACACCCGAGTAAGGGGGTTGTTGCGTATGTGAGTAAAGAGGACTTGATACTTAATGCTATGGTTGGGTTTTACCTTAATGATGGGGGGGGGGGGGGGGGGGGGGGGGGGGGGGGGGGGGGGGGGGGGGGGGGGGGGGGGGGGGGGGGGGGGGGGGGGGGGGGGGGGGGGGGGGGGGGGGGGGGGGGGGGGGGGGGGGGGGGGGGGGGGGGGGGGGGGGGGGGGGGGGGGGGGGGGGGGGGGGGGGGGGGGGGGGGGGGGGGGGGGGGGGGGGGGGGGGGGGGGGGGGGGGGGGGGGGGGGGGGGGGGGGGGGGGGGGGGGGGGGGGGGGGGGGGGGGGGGGGGGGGGGGGGGGGGGGGGGGGGGGGGGGGGGGGGGGGGGGGGGGGGGGGGGGGGGCGAATTCCCCGAAGATGAGGATCGCTCGAGGTCGGAACGAGCCGGACTGCAAGTGCATGATTCAACATGTTAAAACTATGAAGTAAAGAGGCTGGATATATGAAAGCGTCAAGGCCTTTGAGTACTCACGATTCGGCCAGGGGCTTATCTCGGGGGCGCCACTCCGAGCTGCTATCGATGTCCCACGCGGAGTTATCCACGAGGGAGACCTTCCCCTTCTTGGACGCCTCTGCCTCCAGATGTGTGGAGGCCGTCCTTTTCTTCCTTCCCCCCTCAGGGGGAGAGTTGCTTTCCTCCTCCTCGTCGTCGTCCTCGGCGGCGGAGGAGTGAGTCTCGGCGTCTTCGGACGTCACGTCCGAAGCGCCCTTGCGGCGGAGGCCACTTCTGGTCTCCTTGGCCTTTTTCTTGGCCTTCTTCTCCGGCGCCTGGTAGGGGGGCGGAACCAGCATCTTCGTCAGAAGAGGGATGGCTGGTTCCTCGGGCAGCGGAGCCGGACACTAAATCCACTCCGCCTTCTTTGTCCAGCCCTGAAAGAAACAAATAGGGAAGCTTAGGCATCTTCCTTGAGTAAGCAAGTAAAGGATACACCTTGAAACACGAAAACTTACCGGACTGGCGGGATGGGCCAGGTCGTGCCCATGGTCCTCGGTCGTCTTCGGCCACGTCTCGTTGGCCTTAAAGAGCACCTTCCAAATGTCTTCCTGCGTAGTTCCGAAGAACCGTTGCAAGGTCTGGTGCTCGGCCGGATCGAACTCCCACAGATGGCAAGTCCGGCTTTGGCATGGAAGGATCCGGCGAACTAGCATCACCTGGATCACATTGACGAGCTTGATGTTCTTGTCGACCATGCTCCTAATGCGCGTCTGAAGCGCTGTCAGCTCATCCGACGAAGACCAGTCCAGGCCCTTCTCTAACCAGGAGGTGAGCCGCATCGGGGCCCTGGACCTGAACTCGGGAGCCGCGGCCCAGGTGGTGTCGCGGGGCTCTGTGACATAGAACCACTGCTGTTGCCACCCTTTAACGGTCTCCACGAAAGTACCTTTGGGCCATATGACGTTGGGCATCTTGCTCACCATGGTGCCTCCGCACTCTGCGTGTTGGCCGTCCACCACCTTCGGCTTCACATTGAAGATCTTCAGCCATAATCCGAAGTGGGGGTGAGATGCGGAGGAAGGCCTCGCACACAACAATAAATGCCGAGATGTTGAGGAAGGAGTTGGGGGCCAGATCGTGGAAATTCATCCCGTAGTAGAACATGAGTCCGCGGACGAATGGGTGGAGTGGAAATCCCAGCCCGCGGACAAAGTGGGGGATGAACACTACCCTCTCATGGGGCTCCGGGGTAGGGACGATCTGTCCCTTGGTCGGAAGCCGGTGGGCGACTTCCTTGGCCAAATATCCGGCCTCCCGGAGCTTGGAGATGTCCTTCTCCTTGACGGAGGAGACCATCCACTTGCCCTGCGCTCCGAATCCGGACATGATCGAGTGCTTTCTTGAGGCGGAAAAGATGAAGACTTGGCGCTGGAGCTCGAGAATGGGTAGGCAGGGAGAGAGAAGGCGTGGGTGAAAGGGGGTGAATCCTTATCTCCTTATAAAGGCAGTGAATGTCAAGCGCCTCCCCACTCGCCTTAAAACTCGCCTATTCCCAAGGGCCGTGCAGACAGCAAGGTTGGATTACCCACGCCCATATTGATGAGAATCCCGTAATAAAGGGACACGATCTCTGCTGCAACAAGACATGCCAATGAAAACCACATCTTGAAGCGTGGAGCGGCAGGCTAAAAAAGGTTCAAAATAATAACCGGGCAGCGACGTGATGTCACGATACAAAAAGTTGTCAGCAGATTGGACTCATGAAATATTATACTCTCTGCGGTTGTGTGTGGTATTTGTTTTGCAGAGCCGGACACGTTTCCTGTGTTCGAAGGCTGCTTTGGAGTATTCGGAGGAGGAACCCGCCTTGCAATGCCGAAGACAATTTGCGCGCTGGACACATCGTCATTGAAGCCTGGTTCAGGGGCTACTGAGGGAGTCCTGGATTAAGGGGTCCTCGGGCGTCCGGACTATGTAACGTGGGCCGGACTGATGGGCCGTGAAGATACAAGACAGAAGACTCTCTCCCTTGTCCGGATGGGACTCTCCTTGGCGTGGATGGCAAGCTTGGCATTCGGATATGAAGATTCCTTTCTCTGTAACCGACTTTGTACAACCCTAGTCCCCTCCGGTGTCTATATAAACCAGAGGGTTTAGTCCGTAGAGGCAATCATAATCATACAGGTTAGACTTCTAGGGTTTTAGCCATTACGATCTCGTAGTAGATCAACTCTTGTAATACTCATATTCATCAAGATCAATCAAGCAGGAAGTAGGGTATTACCTCCATAGAGAGGGCCCGAACCTGGGTAAACATCGCGTCCCCCGTCTCCTGTTACCATTGACCTTAGACGCACAGTTCGGGACCCCCTACCCGAGATCCACCGGTTTTGACACCGACACCCACTAAGGCCCAATAAGGCCCATATACTCCCCGGGGGGTTCCGGTAACCCTCCGGTACTCCGGTAAATGCCCGAACTCACCAGGAACCATTCCGATGTCCAAACATAGGCTTCCAATATATCGATATTTATGTCTCAACCATTTCGAGACTCCTCATCATGTCCGTGATCACATCCGGGACTTCGAACAACCTTCGGTTCATCAAAACACATAAACTCATAATACCGATCTCATCGAACGTTAAGCGTGCGGACCCTACGGGTTCGAGAACTATGTAGACATGATCGAGACTCGTCTCTGGTCAATAACCAATAGCGGAACCTGGATGCTCATATTGGTTCCTACATATTCTACGAAGATCTTTATCGGTCAAACCGCATAACAACATACGTTGTTCCCTTTGTCATCGGTATGTTACTGGCCCGAGATTCAATCGTCGGTATCTCAATACCTAGTTCAATCTCGTTACCGGCAAGTCACTTTACTCGTTCCGTAATGCATCATCCCACAACTAACTCATTAGTCACATTGCGACATTGCTTGCAAGGCTTATTGTGATGTGCATTACCGAGAGGGCCCAGAGATATCTCTCCGACAATCGGACTGACAAATCCTAATCTTGATCTATGCCAACTCAACAAGTACCATCAGAGACACCTGTAGAGCACCTTTATAATCACCCAGTTACGTTGTGATGTTTGGTAGCACACAAAGTGTTCCTCCGGTATTCGGGAGTTGCATAATCTCATAGTCACAGGAACATGTATAAGTCATGAAGAAAGCAATAGCAATATACTAAACGATCAAGTGCTAAGCTAACGGAATGGGTCAAGTCAATCACATCATTCTCTAATGATGTGATCCCGTTAATCAAATGACAACTCATGTCCATGGCTAGGAAACTTAACCATCTTTGATTCAACGAGCTAGTCAAGTAGAGGCATAATAGTGACACTCTGCTTGTCTATGTATTCACACATGTACTAAGTTTCTAGTTAATTAAATTCTATCATGAATAATAAACATTTATCATGATATAAGGAAATATAAATAACAACTTTATTATTGCCTCTAGGGCATATTTCCTTCATTCTCCCACTTGCACTAGAGTCAATAATCTAGATTACACAGTAATGATTCTAACACCCATGGAGTCTTGGTGCTGATCATGTTTTGCTCGTGAGAGAGGCTTAGTCAACGGGTCTGCAACATCCAGATCCGTATGTATCTTGCAAATCTCTATGTCTCCCTCCTTGACTTGATCGCGGATGGAATTGATGCGTCTCTTGATGTGCTTGGTTCTCTTGTGAAATCTGGATTCCTTTGCCAAGGCAATTGCACCAGTATTGTCACAAAAGATTTTCATTGGACCCGATGCACTAGGTATGACACCTAGATCGGATATGAACTCCTTCATCCAGACTCCTTCATTTGCTGCTTCCGAAGCAGCTATGTACTCCGCTTCACATGTAGATCCCGCACGACGCTTTGCTTAGAACTGCACCAACTGACAGCTCCACCGTTCAATATAAACACGTGTCCAGTTTGTGACTTAGAGTCATCCGGATCAGTGTCAAAGCTTGCATCGACGTAACCATTTACGACGAGTTCTTTGTCACCTCCATAAACGAGAA
Organism: Thinopyrum obtusiflorum; assembly: GCA_036873465.1. Classification (NCBI taxonomy): domain Eukaryota; kingdom Viridiplantae; phylum Streptophyta; class Magnoliopsida; order Poales; family Poaceae; genus Thinopyrum; species Thinopyrum obtusiflorum. Next base: position 23,421 of record JAAAWM010009875.1, read on the forward strand.
ACATATCCTTAGTCCTTTTCAGGTATTTCAGGATGTTCTTGACCGCTGTCCAGTGATCCACTCCTGGATTACTTTGGTACCTCCCTGCTAAACTAATAGCAAGGCACACATCAGGTCTGGTACATAGCATTGCATACATGATAGAGCCTATGGCTGAAGCATAGGGAACACCTTTCATTTTCTCTTTATCTTCTACAGTGGTCGGGCATTGAGTCTGACTCAACTTCACACCTTGTAACGTCTGAAAATTTTGACATACTTAAATATTGCTATGAAAACTATGCTCATAATGCATATGTCAAAGAATTTATTGAGAGAATGACCGTTGCTTTGGAAGAAAATAATGATATGCATGTATCTATAGATAATTATGATTCCAATGATTTGATTGAAATATCCCTTGATGAACATGATGCTTGCTATTCTTATGGCCATGATGCCAATATTTATGGAGATGAATTTGCTATAGTTCCTTATGTTAAACATGAGATTGTTGCTATTGCACCCATACTTGATAGTTCCATGAATAAAAAGCATGATTGCAATGATGTTATTATAAATTCTGTTAATGTCAATTGTGCTAATAATATGCAAAACCCTAAGCTTGGGGATGCTAATTTTGCTATGTCTACTACTTGTTGCAATGATCATGATTTGGGTGATTCTTATTATGATCTTGAAAATTTATTTAAGCCCCAAGATGAATATGAGATTGATAATAATGCTTGTAATAATATTGAAAGTGGGTTTGGAAGAGTGTCAACTTTAGATCCCACATATTTGGAGAATGTTCAATCTTATGAAATTTTTGATAAAAGTGGGTTTGGAGAGGTCATGACTTTAGTTAATGTTAATCCCACTATTTTGGAAGAGTGTCTGATGTCTACTACGCAACCTTCTTCTTGTAGACGTTGTTGGGCCTCCAAGTGCAGAGGTTTATAGGACAGTAGCAAATTTCCCTCAAGTGGATGACCTAAGGTTTATCAATCCATGGGAGGCGTAGGTTGAAGATGGTCTCTCTCAAGCAACCCTGCAACCAAATAACAAAGAGTCTCTTGTGTCCCCAACACACCCAATACAATGGTAAATTGTATAGGTGCACTAGTTCAGCGAAGAGATGGTGATACAAGTGCAATATGGATGGTAGATATAGGTTTTTGTAATCTGAAAATATAAAAACAGCAAGGTAACTAATGATAAAAGTGAGCACAAACGGTACTGCAATGCTAGGAATCAAGGCCTAGGGTTCATACTTTCACTAGTGCAAGTTCTCTCAACAAGGGGGGGGGGGGGGGGGGGGGGGGGGGGGGGGGGGGGGGGGGGGGGGGGGGGGGGGGGGGGGGGGGGGGGGGGGGGGGGGGGGGGGGGGGGGGGGGGGGGGGGGGGGGGGGGGGGGGCCATATCAATAGATTTTTAGCAAGCAAAGATGCAAGCAAAATAGAACGCACATGGAAACACAAGCAAACATAAGATCAAACGAAAGAAGGGCGAAGAAAAGGAAAATCTTTTCGAAAATCGTTTTAGAAGTGGGGGAGAGGAAAACGAGAGGCGAATGGCAAATAATGTAATGCGAGGGATGAGAGTTTATGATGGGTACTTGGTATGTCTCGGTTTGGCGTAGATCTCCCCGGCAACGGCGCCAGAAATTCTTCCTACTACCTCTTGAGCTCGCGTTGTTTTTCCCTTGAAGAGGAAAGGGTGATGGAGCAAAGTAGAGTAAGTATTTCCCTCAGTTTTGAGAACCAAGGTATCAATCCAGTAGGAGACAACGCGCAAGCCACTGAATACCTGCACAAACAAACACCAACTTGCACCCAACGCGATAAAGGGGTTGTTAATCCCTTCACGGTTATTTGCAACGTGAGATCTGATAGAGATGGATAAACGGTAAAGTAATATTTTTGGTTTATGGAACGGAAAGTAAAAGATTGCAAAGAAAGTAAATAGGAAACTAAAATTGTAGATCAGAAACTTATATGATGAAAATAGACCCGGGGGCCATAGGTTTCAGTAGAGGCTTCTCTCAAGATAGAAATTATTACGGGGGGTGAACAAATTACTATCGAGCAATTGATAGAAAAGCGCAAAGTTATGACGATATCTGAGGCAATGATCATGAATATAGGCATCACGTCCGTGTCAAGTAGACCAAAATGATTCTACATGTACTACTATTACTCCACACATCGACCGCTATCCAGCATGCATCTATAGTATTAAGTTCATAAAGAACGGAGTAACGCCTTAAGCAAGATGACATGATGTAGAGGAATTAACTCAAGCATTATGATAAAAACCCTATCTTTTTATCCTCGATGGCAACAATACAATACGTGTCGGTTCCCCTTCTGTCACTAGGATCGAACACCGAAAGATTGAACCCAAAGCTAAGTACTTCTCCCATTGCAAGAAAAACCAATCTAGTTGGCCAAACCAAATCGATAGTTCGAAGAGACTTGCAAAGATATCAAATCATGCATATATGAATTCAGAGAAGATTCAAATAATATTCATAGATAAGCTGATCATAAATCCACAATTCATCAGATCTCGGCAAACACACCGCAAAAGAGTATTACATCGAATAGATCTCCAAGAACAACAAGGAGAACTTTGTATTGAGAATCAAAGAGAGAGAAGAAGCCATCTAGCTACTATCTATGGACCCGTAGGTCTATGGTAAACTACTCACGCTTCATCGGAGAGGCAATGGTGTTGATGTAGAAGCCCTCCATGATCGAATTCCCCTCCGGCAGGACGCCGGAAAAGGCCCCAAGATGGGATCTCATGGGTACAGAAGGTTGCGGCGGTGGAAAAGTGGTTTCATGGCTCCCCCAGAAGTTTTTGGGGTATATGAGAATATATAGAAGGAAGATCTAGGTCAGGGGGTCACCGAGGGGCCCACAATGTCGGGGGGCGCGCCCTCCACCCTTGTGGCCTCCTCGTGGCTCTTCTGACTTGCACTCCAAGTCTCCTGGGTGTCTTCTGGTCCAAGAAAAATCATCGCAAAAGTTTTATTCCGTTTGGAGTCCGTTTGGTATTCCTTGTCTGCGAAACTCAAAAACAAGGAAAAAACAGGAACTCGCACTAGGCTCTAGGTTAATAGGTTAGTCCCAAAAATCATATAAAATAGCATATTAATGCATATAAAACATACAAAACAGATAATATAATAGCATGGAACAATCAAAAATTATAGATACGTTGGAGACGTATCAGTATGAAATGGCACGGAGGTCGTGGCCGAGCAGCATAAAGAGCCTAAAGCTGGCAAGGAAGCCATGCCAGAGCAGCAGGATGACCTTGAAGTTGTCAACAAGGTCATGGCCAAGCAACATGAAGGTCCCGAAGCTTGCAAGGATGAACCGACTGAGCAACAGGGAGACCTTGAGGTTGCCAAGAAGGCCCTAGCAAAGCAACGGGAAGAGCTTGAGCCTATCAAGATGGCCCTCGCAGAGAAGTAGAAAGAACTTGAATCTGTCAAGAGGGCCCTGCCAGTGCACAAGGATGAACTTGAAGTTTTCAAACTGCCCTGGTAGACTACAATGAAGAAGTTGTAATGCCCTATTAGAAGAAGAAGTAAAGCTGTCATCAAAGCCATTCGAGAGCAAGAAGATTGCAGTTGAAGCTGACAAGTGTCATATTTTGGTGTGCGATACTTTGTCAAATGGTGCTTAATTGTAACGTCGCCAATTATGAATCAAAGATGTTAGAGAAAATAATGAAATTTATTCCAATTCGGTAGCAAATTTAAATATAAAACAAATTATCAGAGTCTACAAACTGTGATAAATATGAATACCACCAGTAGCGTATGGACCCACATGTAAGTAGCCACTGAAGGAAATATGCCCTAGAGGCAATAATAAAGTTGTTATTTATATTTCCTTATATCATGATAAATGTTTATTATTCATGCTAGAATTGTATTAACTGGAAACATAGTACATGTGTGAATACATAGACAAACAGAGTGTCACTAGTATGCCTCTACTTGACTAGCTCGTTGAATCAAAGATGGTTAAGTTTCCTAGCCATAGACATGAGTTGTCATTTGATTAACGGGATCACATCATTAGAGAATGATGTGATTGACTTGACCCATTCCGTTAGCTTAGCATTTGATCGTTTAGTATATTGCTATTGCTTTCTTCAAGACTTATACATGTTCCTAAGACTATGAGATTATGCAACTCCCGAATACCGGAGGAACACTTTGTGTGCTACCAAACGTCACAACGTAACTGGGTGATTATAAAGGTGCTCTACAGGTGTCTCCGATGGTACTTGTTGAGTTGGCATAGATCAAGATTAGGATTTGTCACTCCGATTGTCGGAGAGGTATCTTTGGGCCCTCTCGGTAATGCACATCACTATAAGCCTTGCAAGCAATGTGACTAATGAGTTAGTTGCGGGATGATGCATTACGGAACGAGTAAAGAGACTTGCCGGTAATGATATTGAACTAGGTATCGAGATACCGACGATCGAATCTCGGGCAAGTAACATACCGATGACAAAGGGAACAACGTATGTTGTTATGCAGTTTGACCGATAAAGATCTTCGTAGAATATGTGGGAGCCAATATGAGCATCCAGGTTCCGCTATTGGTTATTGACCGGAGACGTGTCTCGGTCATGTCTACATAGTTCTCAAACCAGTAGGGTCCGCACGCTTAACGTTCGGTGACGATCGGTATTATGAGTTTATGTGTTTTGATGTACCGAAGGTTGTTCGGAGTCCCGGATATGATCACGGACATGACGAGGAGTCTTGAAATGGTCGAGACATAAAGATCAATATATTGGATGACTATGTTTGGACTTCGGAAGGGTTCCGAGTGAGTTCGGACAAATACCGGAGTACCGGGGGGTTACCGGAACCCCCCGGGGAGTGTAATGGGCCTCATGGGCCTTGGTGGAGAAGAGGAGGGGCGGCCAGGGAAGGCCGCGCACCCCCTCCCCCTCTAGTCCGAATTAGACAAGGAAGGGGGGGGCGGCGACCCCCTTTTTTTTCCTTCCCCCTCTCTCCTCCTTCCTTCCCTCCTACTCCTACTCTTGGAAGGGGTGGAGTCCTACTCCCGGTGGGAGTAGGACTCCCCTTGGGGCGCGCCTAGGAGGCCGGCCTCCTCTCCCTCCTCCACTCCTTTATATACGGGGGAGTGAGGCACCCCATAGACACACAAGTTGATCATTGATCTCTTAGCCGTGTGTGGTGCCCCCCTCCACCATAATCCACCTCGGTCATATCGTAGCGGTGCTTAGGCGAAGCCCTGCGTCGGTAGCTTCATCATCACCGTCATCACGCCGTCGTGCTGACGAAGCTCTCCCTCGAAGCTCTACTGGATCATGAGTTCGCGGGACGTCGCCGAGCTGAACGTGTGCAGATCGCGGAGGTGCCGTACGTTCGGTACTAGGATCGGTCGATCTTGAAGACGTACGACTACATCAACCGCGTTGTCATAACGCTTCCACTTTCAGTCTACGAGGGTACGTGGACAACACTCTCCCCCTACGAACTATGAGGAAGCGATGATGAGACCAGATGGGATCCATGTATGAGAACAAAGTATGGACTTTGGTTGACTTGCCCGATGATTGGCAAGCCATCGAGAATAAATGGATCTTCAAGAAGAAGACTGACGCTGACGGTAATGTTACTATCTACAAAGCTTGACTTGTTGTGAAAGGTTTTCGACAAGTTCAAGGAGTTGACTATGATGAGACCTTCTCACCCGTAGCGATGCTTAAGTCCGTCCGAATCATGTTAGCAATTGCCGCATTTTATGATTATGAAATTTGGCAAATGGATGTAAAGACTGCATTCCTGAATGGATTTCTGGAAGAAGAGTTGTATATGATGCAACCTGAAGGTTTTATCGATCCAAAGGATGCTACCAAAGTGTGCAAGCTCCAGCGATCCATCTATGGACTGGTGCAAGCATCTCGGAGTTGGAATAAACGTTTTGATAGTGTGATCAAAGCATATGGTTTTATACAGACTTTTGGAGAAGCCTGTATTTACAAGAAAGTGAGTGGGAGCTCTGTAGCATTTCTAATATTATATGTGGATGACATATTATTGATTGGAAATGATATAGAATTTCTGGATAGCATAAAAGGATACTTGAATAAGAGTTTTTCAATGAAAGACCTCGGTGAAGCTGCTTATATATTGGGCATCAAGATCTATAGAGATAGATCAAGACGCTTAATTGGACTTTCACAAAGCACATACCTTGATAAAGTTTTGAAGAAGTTCAAAATGTATCAAGCAAAGAAAGGGTTCTTGCGTGTGTTACAAGGTAAGAAGTTGAGTCAGACTCAATGCCCGACCACTGCAGAAGATAGAGAGAAAATGAAAGGTGTTCCCTATGCTTCAGCCATAGGCTCTATCTGAAGGAAATATGCCCTAGAGGCAATAATAAAGTTATTATTTATTTCCTCA
>JAAAWM010009876.1:0-29890 GCA_036873465.1 Thinopyrum obtusiflorum
CATGAATGCAAAGATGCAAAAGTTCTAATTCTACCCCCTCGGACTCCTAGAACCGTGGGTTCTCACAGCTTGCCGCCGCCGTCTGCGCCCGCCTCTCTCTCCGCCGCCAGCGCAAAAGAGGAGTGATGGAGGGATGGAGGAGGGATATCCGACGGTAGAGGGATCGGGGGAGACCATGCACATGGGACAAAAACCTGGCCATAACCTTAATGACATCATTAATCCCTTTAACTTTTTTCATCAACACCAAAATATAGTTAAGGGGATACTACACTTTCAGTTTAGAAAAATTGTCGGTGCAGTATAGTTGATTGACCCAATGACAGAGGTTGACGTCGCATGTCCTTGGGTTGAGGTAGTGGGGGTTGGTGCATTGTCTTCGTGCCGAGGTAGAGACCATTTGCGCGAGATTGTGGTGCCAAGCTCCGTATCTTTTCTTCATTGTGCAACCCGGCAGAGTTCCGTGTTTGATAACACAATGAAATTTGGGTGCAACACAAGTAGAGTAGAAAGTAGACAAAAATAGGCATATATAGGGAAGTGCGTGCTACCCCTTCCGATGGCTACTTAAACAAAAAGTGGCGGGATTGTGGCACCAAACTCCGCGTCTTCTTTTTGCCGTGCTACCTAGCTGAGATTCTTCGTGCTGATAACACATCGAGTTTTTAAATTTTGTATACATATATTATAATAAAAAGTAGAGAAAAATAGCCATGCTTTATGTTGGATAGAGAGGATAAACTTTATAGTCTTTTTTAAGTAGCACACGCGTGTTTTTTCTGAATTAAATCAGAACTTTATTCATTAGAAATGACCGGTAAATCGTTTGTGAGGATCATTACAATTTCATTTAGAGGCTCCGCAAACCAATCCGAAGTCGAAAAAAATCTAGCTAATCTAGTAAGTTCATGAGCTACTTTATTTGCCTCTCTATTACAATGTTCGAATCTAGTCATGACAAAATCACAGGCATAGTGAAAACAATCATCAAAAATAAAGTGAAACAATCATCAAAACAGATATGTGGTCCAGTGGCTGTGTATGTTTTAATTTTTGAAGTTGAAACAATACACTAGTATATATGTCCTGTGTGGTTAGTGAAACTTACCGACAAGAGATGCTGTGAATTCCTCCAGGTTCCCAGCACAGCAGAGCAAACTCCGTATACCCCAAGCCCAGTAGCAGTTGGTGTGAAGATCTTCGTCGGTTTGATCGGTCGTACTCTGTTGTTTGATGGTGCGAGCCCCGCGCTGGTTGCTGGTTTGGAGCTGACTCGCGGTGCCCCTGGTTTCAGGTAGATGTGTTGGTCCTGTGGATCTTCCCGGTTGTGCTTGCTTGCATTATGTCTCTGATGGTCGCTTTGCTCATATTTATCCCATCAATAGCTCTACTGTTTGTGTAGATTTGGCGGATCTTTGCCCATTGAACTTACTACATGTGTTCATTGAATTGGATGGTTGATATGACATGAAATTTTAGATGGTTTTGAATTGCATGCAGCTGAACTGAATTTATCTGCTCATCGAATTGGATGGCTGATGTTGTGTGGTTGCACTGATAGAAGTGCCTATAGTACTAGTAGGCACTGGCAGCAATGTACCAGTTCCTTATCTTTTGTGATTATGTTAACCTTTTGGTGTAGGTTGGTCGCTCAGTTATGCCCATTAACACAATAGTCGTCTAGGTGGTGTAGTGAGGGAATCTGGGATCTTTGCAAACCTGCCACTGAGCTATCTTTACTTGTTCATCATGTTCTTTCATTAGTGGAGCTTTGCTTAGATGATTACCGCAATATTAAGTTTTCGGTGGCTTGGATTTGGGGATTGATTTTGGGTTATACAGATGGAAGTGCAAATAATACTACCAGACACTGTGCAGTGGCAATGTTGTGTCGATGTTGGGTTTTTGAGATTACCTGAACCTTCCTGGTTCACCATGATCGAGAGTGATTTATTTTTGCCTTTTGTCTCCATGCTTGTGCACTGACATCCATATCTTCATCTAAGAGATGAATAGTCACCAGAAATTCATGCTGGTGCAAACGACCAGTTGGTGGCAAAGAAGAATTTACCTATTTACATCTTGCATCTTTCTTATTCGTCCCTCGTGATATCTCAGTGATGCCATTGTTATGGGACTGAAATTTCTGGCCACTTGTACTCCCTCTCACTCGATAAACAAGAAAATGGACATGACTTTGCATAAACTTGAATGTATACATCTGTCCATCACTATTTTGTTTATGTTTTGCATTTTTGCTGATCAGGCTACTTTAAATTTCCAGGAATAGTGTGCTCAGATGATCTGGAAACACTGCCATAATTTTTGTTCGGTTGGTGCCTGAGGTCGACGTTGTTTATGCGGTTGTATGCTTGGCCAGCTCTCGTCTACACTGTCAACGACGATGGAGTGGTTTGGCCTCGGCTACAAACATTGAAGGTGAGTCCTCTCGGCTTTTCTTCCTCTTCCTCTATTCTTTTCCCTTGCTCTGGGCGTGTGGTCTTAGAGCCATGGCCTTTGTGCCGTTGCTACTTAGGTTTTGGCCTTGATGGCCTCAATAGGCTTGGTAAATGATGCGCTATTTGTTGCCAAAGTTCCTGGTAGCTAGTTAAATGACATTGAATGTGTGTTAAGCCCGTGTGTCTGTTCCAGTTGTTGCATGTCTATTATATTTTCTGCACTATGTGACTATTACTTCTACTCTGCGTTTTGGTTGCATATTCTTTTAAAGTGACGATGCGTTTCAAACTGTTTACTTTAAGTGTTGCACTCATTTAATTTAAGTGATTGTTGGTACTACATACTCCCTCTGTCCGAGAAAGCTTCTCCCTCAAATGAATGTATATACCACTAACTTGGTGCTAGATACATCCATTTGAGAGACAAGCTTGGGACAAGCTTTTTCAGCTAGAGGGAGTATGAGTCAAACTAGCACTACATGTCACATATTTGAGAAAAGAACAAAAACTCTCTCCTGTGATATTTGTTGTAACAAATAAACTCTGTCTTCTATTTTCTTAAACTGTGCAATAATCTCTCTTTGTTGTGTCTGCTCAGTAAGTTTAACATTGCCCTGTAATTGTTTTAGTGGATTTAATGATTCTGTTATAATTAATTATCTTTTTTCGTTCCTGATAAAAGGAAATAAGCTCCTAGTTTCATTAACCAAACTAGAGAGTATAGATGTTCATACAGGAAAATTGCCAATATCTTGCAAGTCATGTTCATACATGAAAATTTACCAAACTAAATGGTAGGAAAATTACCCAAACTAAAAAAACAATTCATTGGTAGTGGTACTGACATGTCTCGAGTTGCTTCTGCTAGCCATACCATTTCAAAGCGACTGGTTGGATGCCGGAAGAACCAAAGATATTGCCGCTGAAGCAGCGCCTTGAAAGTGTCAGAAGAGACAACCTTAGAAGATTATTTAGCACTGCTTCCTTTGTGGAGAAATGAAGCTGGCTTCTGCTTGGTGGCAGCAGTTCGCCAAACGCTGGACCATCATCATCCTCTGCTTGCTTCTTGTCCTTCCTGCTCTGCAACATGGACCGTGTGAGTTCCTTTGTTACCCAGGCACTACTGGAATCCACTTCTTTGCCGTCTGCCACTCCTTTGCCGTCAGCTAGCGGATGGCAAAGAAAGGCTTTGCCATCAGCCACCAGAAAACTGACGGCAAAGAGGCAGCGGACGGCAACGGATGGCTTTGCCATCAGCATATCTTTGCCGTCTGCTAGCTGACGGCAAAGAGGGTGGGTGGCGGGCGTACGAGGGCGACCTAACGGCCACCTTCTTTGCCGTCTGCTGGCTGACGGCAAAACATCTTTGCCGTCCGTCAGCAGACGGCAAAGAAGATGGCCGTTAGTTCGTCCGTTCCCCCCCGGCCCCACCCCACTAGGTGCGCTCTTTGCCGTCTGCTGGCAGACGACAAAGAGCTGTGACCTAGCAGATAAGGGGCCGCGCCCGCGCCCAATCTGTCCATTCCCTCTCTCTCCCTGCCCGAGCCGACCTGACCCCTCACCCCTGCCGCCGCCCGGTCGCGCCGCCGCCCGCCCCGCCGCGCCGCCGCCTGCCCCGCCGGCCGAGCCGCCGCCGCCGGCCGCGCCGCCCCGCCCGCCCGGGGGGGGGGGGGGGGGGGGGGGGGGGGGGGGGGGGGGGGGGGGGGGGGGGGGGGGGGGGGGGGGGGGGGGGGGGGGGGGGGGGGGGGGGGGGGGGGGGGGGGGGGGGGGGGGGGGGGGGGGGGGGGGGGGGGGGGGGGGGGGGGGGGGGGGGGGGGGGGGGGGGGGGGGGGGGGGGGGGGGGGGGGGGGGGGGGGGGGGGGGGGGGGGGGGGGGGGGGGGGGGGGGGGGGGGGGGGGGGGGGGGGGGGGGGGGGGGGGGGGGGGGGGGGGGGGGGGGGGGGGGGGGGGGGGGGGGGGGGGGGGGGGGGGGGGGGGGGGGGGGGGGGGGGGGGGGGGGGGGGGGGGGGGGGGGGGGGGGGGGGGGGGGGGGGGGGGGGGGGGGGGGGGGGGGGGGGGGGGGGGGGGGGGGGGGGGGGGGGGGGGGGGGGGGGGGGGGGGGGGGGGGGGGGGGGGGGGGGGGGGGGGGGGGGGGGGGGGGGGGGGGGGGGGGGGGGGGGGGGGGGGGGGGGGGGGGGGGGGGGGGGGGGGGGGGGGGGGGGGGGGGGGGGGGGGGGGGGGGGGGGGGGGGGGGGGGGGGGGGGGGGGGGGGGGGGGGGGGGGGGGGGGGGGGGGGGGGGGGGGGGGGGGGGGGGGGGGGGGGGGGGGGGGGGGGGGGGGGGGGGGGGGGGGGGGGGGGGGGGGGGGGGGGGGGGGGGGGGGGGGGGGGGGGGGGGGGGGGGGGGGGGGGGGGGGGGGGGGGGGGGGGGGGGGGGGGGGGGGGGGGGGGGGGGGGGGGGGGGGGGGGGGGGGGGGGGGGGGGGGGGGGGGGGGGGGGGGGGGGGGGGGGGGGGGGGGGGGGGGGGGGGGGGGGGGGGGGGGGGGGGGGGGGGGGGGGGGGGGGGGGGGGGGGGGGGGGGGGGGGGGGGGGGGGGGGGGGGGGGGGGGGGGGGGGGGGGGGGGGGGGGGGGGGGGGGGGGGGGGGGGGGGGGGGGGGGGGGGGGGGGGGGGGGGGGGGGGGGGGGGGGGGGGGGGGGGGGGGGGGGGGGGGGGGGGGGGGGGGGGGGGGGGGGGGGGGGGGGGGGGGGGGGGGGGGGGGGGGGGGGGGGGGGGGGGGGGGGGGGGGGGGGGGGGGGGGGGGGGGGGGGGGGGGGGGGGGGGGGGGGGGGGGGGGGGGGGGGGGGGGGGGGGGGGGGGGGGGGGGGGGGGGGGGGGGGGGGGGGGGGGGGGGGGGGGGGGGGGGGGGGGGGGGGGGGGGGGGGGGGGGGGGGGGGGGGGGGGGGGGGGGGGGGGGGGGGGGGGGGGGGGGGGGGGGGGGGGGGGGGGGGGGGGGGGGGGGGGGGGGGGGGGGGGGGGGGGGGGGGGGGGGGGGGGGGGGGGGGGGGGGGGGGGGGGGGGGGGGGGGGGGGGGGGGGGGGGGGGGGGGGGGGGGGGGGGGGGGGGGGGGGGGGGGGGGGGGGGGGGGGGGGGGGGGGGGGGGGGGGGGGGGGGGGGGGGGGGGGGGGGGGGGGGGGGGGGGGGGGGGGGGGGGGGGGGGGGGGGGGGGGGGGGGGGGGGGGGGGGGGGGGGGGGGGGGGGGGGGGGGGGGGGGGGGGGGGGGGGGGGGGGGGGGGGGGGGGGGGGGGGGGGGGGGGGGGGGGGGGGGGGGGGGGGGGGGGGGGGGGGGGGGGGGGGGGGGGGGGGGGGGGGGGGGGGGGGGGGGGGGGGGGGGGGGGGGGGGGGGGGGGGGGGGGGGGGGGGGGGGGGGGGGGGGGGGGGGGGGGGGGGGGGGGGGGGGGGGGGGGGGGGGGGGGGGGGGGGGGGGGGGGGGGGGGGGGGGGGGTTTTTCTTCCATATGAAGCAACAACAATAATTTGCTCTAGGTTACACTATCAGAGATAGCGGAATAAGCACTCAGTTTAGCAACCAAACCAAAATCAAAGAGAAGAATCATTGGCACCCAGCCGGCTTGACCAACATCATGTAGAATTAGAAACTACAGCCAACGCAAGCTCCACAAGCTATTCAGTCGAAGGCTGGAGGTTGGTACCACAAACTGCAAGCACAAGGAACTACTGCTGGACAGCAAGCAATAAAATTAAGGGAAACTGACCAAGGGAGGAACTCGCTGCAGAAACAGAAAAGAATGCAACGTATCCCCTTGGATGTTTGAGGAACTGGGGAACAAAGGTAGCAAGTGTATGTCAATGGATGCTTATGCTTATTGTTAGAAAGAAGAGTTCTGTTCACACAGAACATTTGCCTATTGTCAAGATCCAACAAATGCAATGAAGAATCACAGCTATATTAGGCCTATATACTCTGTTGACCAACAACAGCTATATCAGGTATTCTTGTATGACAGTAGCACCTAACAAAATTCAGAAAGCATGTAACTAAATTCTACAACTCACTATTTAGCAGCAAGCGAGCACTCAATGAAAAATAAGAGGGGCGTGTCACTAAATCCTACTGAATTTGTAGCAGCAAGCAAGAAATCACCCTGAAGGGTGCAAGAACAGGAACTACATTCAGCCCATCCATATTCTATACACGAACAAAGCAATGTTCTAGTACCTGAGAAGTAGAGCAGTGGTGGCATGTCCATACCACAGAACCGGCTTGAAGATGCCTTCTCACGGAGTAGCCGTCCCAGGCAAGAAATCATCCTGCTATATGCAAGCACAACTGTTATATCCATCCTATACATACTCCATTGAAAAATAAAGCATTCAAGGAAGTAATGTTGGATAGCAAGCAATGAAATCAAGGAGGCACTCATGGCAGAAACAGAAAAAATGCAGACTATCCCCTTAGACTCTTTAGGAACTGGGGAACAAATGTAGCAGGTGTACATCAATGGATACTTATTGTCGGAGAGAAGAATTGTGTTCGGGGGGGGGGGGGGGGGGGGGGGGGGGGGGGGGGGGGGGGGGGGGGGGGGGGGGGGGGGGGGGGGGGGGGGGGGGGGGGGGGGGGGGGGGGGGGGGGGGGGGGGGGGGGGGGGGGGGGGGGGGGGGGGGGGGGGGGGGGGGGGGGGGGGGGGGGGGGGGGGGGGGGGGGGGGGGGGGGGGGGGGGGGGGGGGGGGGGGGGGGGGGGGGGGGGGGGGGGGGGGGGGGGGGGGGGGGGGGGGGGGGGGGGGGGGGGGGGGGGGGGGGGGGGGGGGGGGGGGGGGGGGGGGGGGGGGGGGGGGGGGGGGGGGGGGGGGGGGGGGGGGGGGGGGGGGGGGGGGGGGGGGGGGGGGGGGGGGGGGGGGGGGGGGGGGGGGGGGGGGGGGGGGGGGGGGGGGGGGGGGGGGGGGGGGGGGGGGGGGGGGGGGGGGGGGGGGGGGGGGGGGGGGGGGGGGGGGGGGGGGGGGGGGGGGGGGGGGGGGGGGGGGGGGGGGGGGGGGGGGGGGGGGGGGGGGGGGGGGGGGGGGGGGGGGGGGGGGGGGGGGGGGGGGGGGGGGGGGGGGGGGGGGGGGGGGGGGGGGGGGGGGGGGGGGGGGGGGGGGGGGGGGGGGGGGGGGGGGGGGGGGGGGGGGGGGGGGGGGGGGGGGGGGGGGGGGGGGGGGGGGGGGGGGGGGGGGGGGGGGGGGGGGGGGGGGGGGGGGGGGGGGGGGGGGGGGGGGGGGGGGGGGGGGGGGGGGGGGGGGGGGGGGGGGGGGGGGGGGGGGGGGGGGGGGGGGGGGGGGGGGGGGGGGGGGGGGGGGGGGGGGGGGGGGGGGGGGGGGGGGGGGGGGGGGGGGGGGGGGGGGGGGGGGGGGGGGGGGGGGGGGGGGGGGGGGGGGGGGGGGGGGGGGGGGGGGGGGGGGGGGGGGGGGGGGGGGGGGGGGGGGGGGGGGGGGGGGGGGGGGGGGGGGGGGGGGGGGGGGGGGGGGGGGGGGGGGGGGGGGGGGGGGGGGGGGGGGGGGGGGGGGGGGGGGGGGGGGGGGGGGGGGGGGGGGGGGGGGGGGGGGGGGGGGGGGGGGGGGGGGGGGGGGGGGGGGGGGGGGGGGGGGGGGGGGGGGGGGGGGGGGGGGGGGGGGGGGGGGGGGGGGGGGGGGGGGGGGGGGGGGGGGGGGGGGGGGGGGGGGGGGGGGGGGGGGGGGGGGGGGGGGGGGGGGGGGGGGGGGGGGGGGGGGGGGGGGGGGGGGGGGGGGGGGGGGGGGGGGGGGGGGGGGGGGGGGGGGGGGGGGGGGGGGGGGGGGGGGGGGGGGGGGGGGGGGGGGGGGGGGGGGGGGGGGGGGGGGGGGGGGGGGGGGGGGGGGGGGGGGGGGGGGGGGGGGGGGGGGGGGGGGGGGGGGGGGGGGGGGGGGGGGGGGGGGGGGGGGGGGGGGGGGGGGGGGGGGGGGGGGGGGGGGGGGGGGGGGGGGGGGGGGGGGGGGGGGGGGGGGGGGGGGGGGGGGGGGGGGGGGGGGGGGGGGGGGGGGGGGGGGGGGGGGGGGGGGGGGGGGGGGGGGGGGGGGGGGGGGGGGGGGGGGGGGGGGGGGGGGGGGGGGGGGGGGGGGGGGGGGGGGGGGGGGGGGGGGGGGGGGGGGGGGGGGGGGGGGGGGGGGGGGGGGGGGGGGGGGGGGGGGGGGGGGGGGGGGGGGGGGGGGGGGGGGGGGGGGGGGGGGGGGGGGGGGGGGGGGGGGGGGGGGGGGGGGGGGGGGGGGGGGGGGGGGGGGGGGGGGGGGGGGGGGGGGGGGGGGGGGGGGGGGGGGGGGGGGGGGGGGGGGGGGGGGGGGGGGGGGGGGGGGGGGGGGGGGGGGGGGGGGGGGGGGGGGGGGGGGGGGGGGGGGGGGGGGGGGGGGGGGGGGGGGGGGGGGGGGGGGGGGGGGGGGGGGGGGGGGGGGGGGGGGGGGGGGGGGGGGGGGGGGGGGGGGGGGGGGGGGGGGGGGGGGGGGGGGGGGGGGGGGGGGGGGGGGGGGGGGGGGGGGGGGGGGGGGGGGGGGGGGGGGGGGGGGGGGGGGGGGGGGGGGGGGGGGGGGGGGGGGGGGGGGGGGGGGGGGGGGGGGGGGGGGGGGGGGGGGGGGGGGGGGGGGGGGGGGGGGGGGGGGGGGG
The DNA here is from genome assembly GCA_036873465.1 of Thinopyrum obtusiflorum. NCBI lineage: Eukaryota > Viridiplantae > Streptophyta > Magnoliopsida > Poales > Poaceae > Thinopyrum > Thinopyrum obtusiflorum. The sequence continues at coordinate 9,080 of JAAAWM010009876.1, forward strand.
GGGGGGGGGGGGGGGGGGGGGGGGGGGGGGGGGGGGGGGGGGGGGGGGGGGGGGGGGGGGGGGGGGGGGGGGGGGGGGGGGGGGGGGGGGGGGGGGGGGGGGGGGGGGGGGGGGGGGGGGGGGGGGGGGGGGGGGGGGGGGGGGGGGGGGGGGGGGGGGGGGGGGGGGGGGGGGGGGGGGGGGGGGGGGGGGGGGGGGGGGGGGGGGGGGGGGGGGGGGGGGGGGGGGGGGGGGGGGGGGGGGGGGGGGGGGGGGGGGGGGGGGGGGGGGGGGGGGGGGGGGGGGGGGGGGGGGGGGGGGGGGGGGGGGGGGGGGGGGGGGGGGGGGGGGGGGGGGGGGGGGGGGGGGGGGGGGGGGGGGGGGGGGGGGGGGGGGGGGGGGGGGGGGGGGGGGGGGGGGGGGGGGGGGGGGGGGGGGGGGGGGGGGGGGGGGGGGGGGGGGGGGGGGGGGGGGGGGGGGGGGGGGGGGGGGGGGGGGGGGGGGGGGGGGGGGGGGGGGGGGGGGGGGGGGGGGGGGGGGGGGGGGGGGGGGGGGGGGGGGGGGGGGGGGGGGGGGGGGGGGGGGGGGGGGGGGGGGGGGGGGGGGGGGGGGGGGGGGGGGGGGGGGGGGGGGGGGGGGGGGGGGGGGGGGGGGGGGGGGGGGGGGGGGGGGGGGGGGGGGGGGGGGGGGGGGGGGGGGGGGGGGGGGGGGGGGGGGGGGGGGGGGGGGGGGGGGGGGGGGGGGGGGGGGGGGGGGGGGGGGGGGGGGGGGGGGGGGGGGGGGGGGGGGGGGGGGGGGGGGGGGGGGGGGGGGGGGGGGGGGGGGGGGGGGGGGGGGGGGGGGGGGGGGGGGGGGGGGGGGGGGGGGGGGGGGGGGGGGGGGGGGGGGGGGGGGGGGGGGGGGGGGGGGGGGGGGGGGGGGGGGGGGGGGGGGGGGGGGGGGGGGGGGGGGGGGGGGGGGGGGGGGGGGGGGGGGGGGGGGGGGGGGGGGGGGGGGGGGGGGGGGGGGGGGGGGGGGGGGGGGGGGGGGGGGGGGGGGGGGGGGGGGGGGGGGGGGGGGGGGGGGGGGGGGGGGGGGGGGGGGGGGGGGGGGGGGGGGGGGGGGGGGGGGGGGGGGGGGGGGGGGGGGGGGGGGGGGGGGGGGGGGGGGGGGGGGGGGGGGGGGGGGGGGGGGGGGGGGGGGGGGGGGGGGGGGGGGGGGGGGGGGGGGGGGGGGGGGGGGGGGGGGGGGGGGGGGGGGGGGGGGGGGGGGGGGGGGGGGGGGGGGGGGGGGGGGGGGGGGGGGGGGGGGGGGGGGGGGGGGGGGGGGGGGGGGGGGGGGGGGGGGGGGGGGGGGGGGGGGGGGGGGGGGGGGGGGGGGGGGGGGGGGGGGGGGGGGGGGGGGGGGGGGGGGGGGGGGGGGGGGGGGGGGGGGGGGGGGGGGGGGGGGGGGGGGGGGGGGGGGGGGGGGGGGGGGGGGGGGGGGGGGGGGGGGGAAGTTGACATAGAGATATTTTAATCTAGGAGGTATGTGAACCGGAATTTGAAATGGACCCTCTTGTCGAGAAGTTAAATTTAGTTGAAAAAGAAAATGAGTATTTGAAAGAAAAAATTAAAAGAATTGAAGAAGAGAAGATGACATTGGAGTTGTATGTTGCCGATGCCATCGATGATCACAAGATAAAGATGAATGCAATGCGCTTGAAGATGGATGCAATGCGCCTGAAGCTTAAGAAGATTAGAAAATATGCCATTGATAATGAGGCTTGGTATCATTATGCCGTTGGATCAATTATTACCTTAGTTGCGATCTTCATCACATTTGTTGTGATGAGGGTAAGTTTTCTCTAGTGTTTTGCTTTACAAATGATACTTAGCCTATTTTCCTCCTAAATGGCATAATTACCTAAGTTAGATAAAAAATAAGCTATACTTAGCTTATTCAGTTCATTTATGACATACTTAGCATACTTAGGTAAAAAATGGCATGATAATCTTTGTTAGCTCCAAAATGATATAGACTCAGCTTATTTTCCTCGAAAATGACATAATAACCTTACTAAGCTCCAAAATGACCTATTTACCTACCTTAGCTCTAAAATGACCTACACTTAGCATTTTTACCTAGCTTAGCAATAAAATGACATTTTTACCTACCTTAGTTAGAAGAAGAAGAAGATAAAGAAGAGGAGAGGAGAAAAAGAAAGAGAAGAAAAAAAAAATCTTCTTCTTCTTCTTCTTCTTCTAACTTTCATCTTTCCCAATTTGCAGATTTGCTTTACATGAGGAAGCTTGGATTCATAGAGTGTACTATTCTTGTGGTGCTTCCTTGTTGTTTATGAAAACTTGTTTGGATATGTATGTCTATATGGATATGTTGTTGGAAACTTGTTTCTGGTTATGTATATATGGATATGTTGGACTTTGTTGAACTATGTTGTTGGATTGGATGAAATATGTTGTTGGACATGCTGTGGGTTATGTTCGATATGTATGCATGTATATCTGTGTTTGAAACCATGTCTAATTAATAGGATTTAAATAAAAACAGGGAATATATAGCCTCTTTGCCGTCCGCTAGCAGACGGCAAAGAGCTTTGCCGTCCGCTAGCTGACGGCAAAGAGGACACGTGGCAGTCACCTGTGCAAACTGGGAACACTGGCTGCCAATTTGGTCATTTTGCCGTCTGCTGGCGGACGGCAAAGTGACCAGCTATGCCGTCTGCCAGCAGACGGAAATGATTCAAACCTCTTTGCCGTCTGCTGGCGGACGGCATATGTGGACACGTGGCAGCTTCCCAGTGCTGCCTAGCTGGGCTCTTTGCCGTCCGCCAGCGGACGGCAAAGATCTTTGACTCTTTGCCATCCGCTGGCAGACGGCAAAGAGCGCCGTTAACCCCCTAACGGCTCTCACGCCACCGCACTGCCGTCAGCTGTCTTTGCCGTCTGCTGGCCTCGGATGGCGGACGGCGTAATCCTTTGCCGTCCGTTTCTAAGAAGCGGACGGCAAAGAAGGCCTTTGCTGGCAGGCGTTCATCCGGACAGTTTGCCGTCCGCTAGCGGACGGCAAAGAATTTTGCCGTCCGTGATCTATGCCTTTGCCGTCCGCCAAGCTGATTCCAGTAGTGAGGCCTACTTATTTGGTTACTACAGTAGTCGTTGAGTGCTGATCATTTAATAACTCCAGGTGAACATGAGTATCCAGATGAGTACTGTTGTCTAGATAGAATTGAATGGATTGGTGTCTGTCATTGTTTTCTTGCCTCGATATAGATTGAATTGATCATGGCTTGTCATGTATATGCTCTTTTCCTTGTTAATCACCCTGGACTCTTCACCATGATTGACCATGATTGAGATTGTTTTTTTGTTTACTTTTTGTCCCCATGCTTGTGCATTGACATCCATCTCTTCATCCAGGAGATGAAGAGGGATGAGTGAGTTTTTCTTAACCTTTTGTCCCCATGCTTGTGCATTGACATCCATCTTTGCAAACGGATAGTTGGTGGCAAACAAAAAGTTATCTATTTACATTTTGCATGTTTCTTACTCGTCCCTAGTGATATCTCAGTGATGCCATTGTTAGTGAGAATTTACTTACATGTCTGCTGATTTTTGTTGGGTGCTACTGTCATACAAGAATACCTAATATAGTTGTTGTTGGCCAACAGAGTATATAGGCCTAATATAGTTGTTGTTCTTCATTGCATTTGTTCGATCTTGACAGTAGGCAAATATTCTCTGTGAACAGAACTCTTCTTTTGAACAATAAGCATCCATTGACGTACACTTGCTACCTTTGTTCCCTAGTTCGTAAAACATCTAAGGTGATATGTGCATTTATTTTCCTGTTTCTGGGATGTGTTCCTCCCTTGGTCAATTTCCCTTTATGTGATAGCTTGCTACCCAGCCGTAGTTCCTTATGCTTACAGTTTGTGGTTGCAACCTCCAGCCTTCCACTAGATAGCTTGTGGAGCTTGCATTGGCTGTAGTTTCTACTTCTCTTTGATTTTGGTCTGGTTGCTAAACTGTGTGCTTGTCCCGCTATCTCTGATAGTGGAACCTGGAGCAAATTATTGTTGATGCTTCATATGGAAGAAAAAACACTTCCATCCTTGCAACTGGTAGGACGTTACTGTGCCAGTTAGCGAAATCATCAAAATGTTTTTTCTTGGCCGTATGTCTTGACCATGACATAAAGAAGTTGATTTCTTGCTTATAACACTTTTTCAACCCCAAATCATCCCTGATGTGCTCATTTTTATTCTATTTTTTCATGGCAGGAGCAACTGGTTGGATCCCGGAAGAACCAAAGATATCGTCGCTCAAGCAGCACCTTGAAAGCGTCGGAGGAGAAAACCTTATAAGATTATTTATCACTGCTTCCTTTGAGGAGAGATGAAGCTGGCTTCCGCCTGGTGGCAGCATTTTGCCACTCGCTGGACCAAGTCATCCTCTGCTTGCTTCTTGTCCTTCCCGCTCTGCAACATGGACCGTGTGAGTTCCTTTGTTCCCCAGGCCTACTTATTTGGTTACTACAGTAGTCGTTGAGTGCTGATCGTTTAATAACGCCAGGTGAACACGAGTATCCGGATGAGTACTGTTCTCTAGATAGAATTGGATGGATTGGTGTCTGTCATTGTTTTCTTGCCTCGATATAGATTTAATCGATCATGACTTGTCATGTATATGCTATTTTCCTTTTAATCACCCTGGACTCTTCACCATGATTGACCATGATTGAGAGTGTTTTTTTTGTTTCCTTTTTGTCCTCATGTTAGTGCATGAGTGAGTTTTTTTAACCTTTTTCCCCATGCTTGTGCATTGACATCCATCTCTTCATCCAGGAGACGAATAGTCACTAGAAACTCGTGCCTGTGCAAACGGATAGTTGGTGGCAAACAAAAAGTTATCTATTTACATCTTGCATGTTTCTTACTCGTCCCTAGTGATATCTCAGTGATGCCATTGTTAGTGAGAGTTTATGCAAGCAAAATATGGTTTGCTGGAACATGATTTATTCTAAGGAAGCGGAAACCTTGACTTGCTTGGGTACTTGTCAAAGGCCAAGTAGATTTGTGTGTGTTAATAGTTTCAAGTTTTGACAAATGGAGCAGTAACACACATACATGATGTGTTTCTCTTGATCTACACTGTCTCCTAACATAGATTTTCTATGGTGTCCTTTCCGGCGTCGATGACGTTTAATTTGTTTTCCATTCTATCTATGAGAGCTCCATGATTAATTATTAGGTATGCAGGTGAGGTTTACTTGTAGCTTACCTGCAACCTGTATGTAAACTTGCCTGTATGTAAACTTGCTATGTTTTAAAGTAGCTAGCTAGACGGTGTCTATGGCTTCATATATTTATGATATGGTTTAAAGTACGTAGGTTCCTTAAAAATGTTTATTACCTGTCAACCCAACATAATTTACCTGACACTGGGAGTCTTAAAATTTATCTTTTGTCTTAATCCAGGGACTCCTCTGCACCATTGCTGTCACGGAAAAGAGCAAACAGGGTGATCAGGTTCCTGATTGAGAATGGCGCGTTTTTAGCCCCTACCCGCGACTTGGAACGATCACAGGTTCAATCCTCCCCTCCACTACTGCTCTTCTCTGATGTGGACAGCACTTGCAATTGCACATGCTCTTATATATAGCAATCTAGCATCTCAGGGGTCTCTGCTCAGTTGTTTGTCAATGACCAAGCATATTTGTGTGTTAGGACCTTTTAAATTTTGACAAGTGAAGCAACTAGGATGTGTCCAGGAGATGAATAGTCACCAGAAACTCGTGCCGTTGCAAATGGCCAGTTTGGTGGCAAAGATTTTTTTTACCTATTTACATTTTGCATGTTTCTTATTCGTCCCGTGCGATATCTCAGTGATGCTGTTAATAGAACAATGTAGTTTGGCATTAATTGTATGCTATCAACCAATGTAGTGCATACATAGGCTTTTAGGTTGTTGTGCTTTTTTCCTGCTATAAAATGCATGTAGTGCATACTGTTCTTTGCGCTACTGTAAAGTTTGACATTGCGTTGGCACGATATATTGTTTTTCCTTTATGGGTTGAGGCCGCTGGTTAATCTTGCTTCCTCTCTGCTCTCGCTGTCTCTCTCTCTCTTTGCACAGGTCACCCGAAAGTTTGACATTGCGAAGGGCGAGAAGACCGATGGAGGGAGCCTGTTGTGTCGCTCGGTCATAATTGAGTTGTTGTTGACTGGATGGATATCAAGTGGTGTGAAGTGCCTGTTGGGTTGTTGTTTTGCTGGGTGCTGGCTCTTAGCTCCGTTTGTATTCAACACAGGTCTGTCTCGGTGCGTCGATACTTGTGACCATTCATTCGAACAGAAGAATCACAACACAAGGGCCAGCAGTGAGTAGTGGAGGCTGTTAGATTTATCCATGATCTTATTTAGTTTCTCGTGGTGTTGGATTAGCTTGTTAGTTGTGTTTGGCTTTTGTTGGGAGAATGTTTTGGTAGGATGATGATATGGAATGTTCCATCCAGTGTATTGCCTGACTTGGAGCGCATGAATGAACATTCTTGTTGATTTGGATTCTTCCCCACGCGTTATGCTGCCGAAATTTCATTAGAAATGACCAGTAAATCGTTTGTGAGGATCATTACAATTTCATTTAGAGGCTCCTCAAACCAATCCGAAGTCGAAGAAAATCTAGCTAATCTAGCAAGTTCATGAGCTACTTTATTTGCCTCTCTATTACAATGTTCGAATCTAGTCATGACAAAATCACAGACATAGTGAAAACAATCAGCAAAAATTGCCGCCCAGGAGAGTTTTGGCCTTTCGAATTTGAATTTGGTTCAACGAGAGCATGTTCAAAGAACAAATCTAGAGGGACATTGATCAAATATCATTATAACTCCACGTTTGATAATCATGAGGTGCCTGATTTTTTTTTGTCTGTGCCAATCGATTCCACTTAGCGTGAGGTCGGAGGCTAGGACGACATGAGGAGCGCCGATCACGACGAGGCTGAACCGTGCATGAGTGGGAGCCGACGATAGCCAGCTAGTCTGAAACTTGACGGATGCAGGTCGAAGGAAGGGGGCCTCCAGAGTTGTTGTCGGGGGGTGGGGGGTTTAGAGGGATGGTCGTGGTGGCGGCAAGCAACGATGGTAGGGGAGGTTGAGGGGAGGGCGGGCGGCATTGCCCATAGTCCGAAGGGGGTGGAGGCAGGCGGATGGGGCGGGGTAGGTCAACGGTTGCACGGGAGGAAGAAGAAGGCGAGGTTGAAGAAGATGAACGGTGTCTGATCTATTTCTCGTCGTTCGATCAAGATCTGGAAAAAGTGATTGAGGCGATAAAACATGTTTTTAGGTCTCTGACATTCAGATGTTCCCTTATAACTCATGTGTAGAGAGTGAATGTTCGAGGTGTTGCGTGTGGAGTCTATGGATGTATATGGTCAAGTGGTTAACCTGGTTATATGTACTCTCCACACGCTCTGGGGAGAGTTGCGACTTGCAAATTTTTGGTCTTCAAATTGGGTTCGAATCTTACTGGCTGAGACTGAGTTCTGCGGTCAAAATTTGGGGAGGGGGGCAGTGAAAATGAGGGGACAGGGGAGCTAGTAGGAGGAAAGGAATTTTACGCCTGTAATTACGGACACATACAACCATAACTCCAGCCCGTAAGCTGAACTGGAGGATGCCCTGGGCATTGCTACGGCCTACGAATTGATTGATAAAAAATTGGACTGATAACATGAGAAACAAGATTAAAAACACGTAGGACTTATTATTTTTAATTATGCATAGTTGTAACAAATATGTATTGAATATAAGTAGAATAATTGAATGGAAAATATTTTTTCATGCATGGTTGAATTTTGTGGTGGACTTTTTTTCATGCATAATTGCATTTTGAGGTAGGCCTTATCTTTTTGAGGTATGCCAGAAGATTATGAAAAGTTTCATAAAATTGCTCCCTTCACAGTTGACACTGACCCAAGCATCCTGTTAAATGATGAAGATTGTCCATGGTTATGGCGCAAAGGGACACACACGAAGAAAACGTTTTATACCCCAAGATCCCACTCTGGGATGTGACCGGCTTCACCGTCATCACTTTGTTCTCTAGTGAGTTTTTAGACTTATATATCTGGAAAGTCCCACTTCGGACAAACATGAGGGAATCTTTGTAATAGTTAGGGTATATATGTGTTTTGGCATTTGAAACGCGAAGAAATATTTTTTTCATGCATTTACTGATTTTTTGAGCTAAATTACTCTGAAATTGAAAAGCACTACAAATGAACTCTGAAAAGGTTGAAAGTTGGCATGGTATCATCATTTCACCCACATAGCATGTGCTAAAAAGTTGAGAGGCTGAAAGGATCGATATGGTTGACTAGAGGGGGGGGGGGTGAATAGGCAACTACCAATAATCTTGACCAATTAAAACTAAGCACCAAATAGGTAAGCAACCTATATGGTGCAACAAAGACAAGCACACTAGCAAGCAAAGGATACAACACAAATTAACTTGCAAGAAGTAAAGGCAAGAAGTAACCAAGAGTGGAGCCGGTGGAGACGAGGATGTGTTACCGGAGTTCCTTTCCCTTTCAAGAAAGTACGTCTCCGTTAGGGCGGTGTGGAGGCACAATGCTCCCCAAGAAGCCACTAGGGCCACCGTATTCCCCTCACGCCCTCACACAATGCGAGGTGCCGTGATTCCACTATTGGTTCCTTTGAAGGCGGCAACCGGACCTTTACAAACAAGGTTGAGGCTCTCTCCACAACTTAATTGGAGGCTCCCAACGAAACCCCGGAGCTTCACCACAATGGAATGTGGCTCCGAAGTGACCTCTTCCGTCTAGGGCGCCCAAGCACCCAAGAGTAACAAAATCCACACAAGAATGTATGGGGGAATCAAGTTTCCTTTGGTGAGAGTGTAGATCTAGGTCTCCTCCTTCAATCCCTAGCTCCTCAACAAGTTTGAGTGGCTAGTGAGAGAGATCGGGCAAGAAAGCTTCAAGGGCAACAATGGAGGAGAGAGAGAGGCAAGAGGTAAGTGAGAGGTGGAAGAACCACCCTCTTAAATAGGTCCCCCAAAATCCAACCGTTATGTGCAGATACGCACAGGACCGGTACTTCCGCTAGCACCACCGGTAGTACCGGTGTGTGCAGGAAAGCACGGTCGAGGCACCAGGGCGGTACTTCCGGTGGAGCACCCGGTAGTACCGGTCTTCCGGGGAAAACCGGAACTACCGCTCCACCACCGGTCAACTACCGCTTCATCACAGAAGCTCACCACTCAAGGACGGTAGTTGGGGGCGGTGGTTGTACCGGAACAACCGCTGGGACAATAGTTCCTGTGTGGTGGTGGTTCAAGCGGTACTTCCGCCAATAACACCGGTAGTACCGGTATGTCAAGACACACCGGTACTTCCGGGCCACCACCGGTCTACTACCGCTCCTAGTACAGAAGGTTATCACCCTTATGCGGTACTTGGGGCGGTAGTTCAACCGGAACTACCGGCCACCGGTACTACCGGTCCTGAGACCGGTACTACCGCCATGTGCATTACTGCACAGTCACATCTGAACTTTGGGGACCTCTCTCTCCTCGAACGAAGGCTATGGTGGGTGCATAGTAACTGTGTACGTGTCTTGATTCACCCATTACCTTCCAATGTGGGTTCCCTCTTAATAGTACGGATTTCCTACGACCAAAGGATAAATGCGTAGTAAACACCGTCTTCGATCTTTTCCGAGTAGAGGGAAGGCCTAACCGTCTAGCGCTCCACAAAGTGTACCTGAGTAAACTATGACGCACGGTTAGTCCACACGTGTATTGTCATCATCACCAAAACCCTAAGGCAGGATATGCCCTTACAATCTCCCCCTTTTTGGTGGATGATGACAACCACACGAAGAGCACGGGAGATCTAGAAAATATAGACGGGGCTCCCCCTGAGTGTGAGCACTATTTAGAGTTTGCTTTTGGAATGCAAAGTACTCACACTAGGATCAATGCTCCCCCTAGATTTTATAGACCAACCAGTGACTGCAAAATATCATGATGAACAATAAGCATATATTTGCAGGGAAAGACTAGTAGAGCAAAAGATAAGGGCACCAATAACACACAAGCTCTACTAAAAGATAAGTGCATAGATAAAAGGTACGCATGTCTCACACCATGCACAGAGTCACAACATAGGACACGACCACAAGACAATCGAAAGCAAATAAACAGAGGTTCAACTCGAATGAAACAACTGCAAATGACCCCCCATGCAACTCCCGTGATCTAATATAACTCTCTCCCCCTTTGGCATCAAGACACCAAAAAGGAAAAGAGCGAAGCTAACGCCCCAGGGCTCAGTAAAGCTCCTCGCCTGTCGCAGGGGAATCATCAGAACCATCATCATCAGACTCCTCAGACTCCTCGGTCTCCTCAGGGTCCACATCAGCAGCCTCTGGGTCCACAGCAGCATCCTCAGTAACACGAGCAGCAGAAGAAGAAGGAAGCTCGTCATCAGACCACTGACAGTTTTGCAAGCACCATTGATCCTCAGGAGTAATGACCTTCTCAGAGCCACTATGCACATCTGGCACATTGAGGTGCCTCATCATCTGAATCTGTCTGCGGCGTGCCATCTTCTCAGTCACGTGAGCCTCGTACATCTTCTTCTGAATGTGAGCCTGTAAGCAGAAGGTCTTCTTGAGCTTGGATGTCAGCTTGTTCACCCAAGAGGGCTTGGCTCCAGCCTCCAACTGAAAGTCCTCGTCGCTCGAGGTAGCAAAGACATCCTCCTCATTCCCTTCAGGATAACGAGGTGCAGCATGCTTCTTCAATCTGAACACCTTCACCTCATGCGCCGTGAGGTTCTCTGGAGAGGAGAGAGGCACTCCTGGCCTCCTAACAGCCCAAACTGAGTTGAGAAAATGCATCACAAAAGGAGCATAGATAGGGACCTTGCGGTAGTACACACAGTTGTATAGCTCCTCCCACATCCACTTGGACACATCAAAAGTCATTCCTTTTCCCCGTTGGGTCTTCATAGCCACAAGCAAATCCACAAGATATCCATAGATATCATCTTGGTTACCAACTTTGGGAAGCAGCACATAGCGAAACACACGATGCATGATGTCATAGACGGGCAGAAGGTCTTTGGACTTACCCACGATGCCACGTCCAGGAATATACAGAGGAGCAAGCTTTGCCTTATCCATGGGGTGGGCTCGGTCGTGAGGACGGAGACCACCTTGCCCCTCCAACCCAGTGTCCTCATAGCCAAGAGCCTGGCAGAAAGTGCTCCAAGGAACACGAAAGAACTCATCACGGCACATAAATGAGAGGTGACGAGCCTCATCGCTGCCAAAGTGAACAGAAGCAAAGAACTGATGAACGAGCTGCACATCAAAGTCACAGTTGAGCTCCATGAGCTTGACCAGGTCAAACTCCTCGCAAATCTCCAAAGCCTCTCCAAAATAGTCAAGGTGCTTCCTCCAATGCTCAAGATCGACAGACCACATCTTGGTGACCTTGTTCTTGTGATGCTCAAAGACTTCAGAGATAATCCTCATCTGCAGATCATTCCGGAACTGAGGGTTGTTCCAGCGAGGATTTGGTGGCGCAGTGTATGGGTCCTGAAAACGAATCCTCTCCCAATCCTTGATTTTCCATTTGGGCACGGGCAGCGTTGCTCGCTGCTTGGCTGCAACAGACTTCTCCCTTCGAGTGGATCTGGTGGGAATCACCACCTCTTGATCATCCTCATTGTCGGCAGGGTGATTGCCCCTACGGGCCCTCTTCCGGGTCTTCCGAGACCCCTGAGCAGCACGAGAGCTAGAGCCACCTGAAAACGCACACGGAGAACACAAAGCAACCCAGCAAAGATGAGAGGAATGCACACTTGAACAGAGGAATACTTCACATGTATGCAAATAGAAGAGAAACAGTGCAAGTGGGTTCAGAGAAAGCGGTAGTACCGGCTCTGCAACCGGTAGTTCCGGTCCAGCGGTAGTACCGGCCTTAGTGACCGGTAGTACCGCTGAGATCAGATCTTCAGGTTGAAGAACAGGCATATCTCTATCTCGAATCTAGGAGCAATATTTCAACTACTAGTTACACACAAGTAAATAAGGAGACTATATGGATCCCTCCCACCAATCATTTGGCCGAAAATGAAGGAATACAAGCAATGCCCTAAGAAAAGAGGATTCAACAAAGAACCCTAAAAACATGAAGAAGAGGGCAATACCGGTATCCATGGGAGGAGATCGAGAAGGAGGCGGCCTCCACGGAGCGAATCCGATGAAAGGGCCGACCGATCCGAAGTGCTGGAGGGCGCTCCGGGGCTGAGGGCAGAGCAACTGGCGGCTAGGGCGAAGAAGGGGGACGGGCGCGAAGGGGAAAACTGAAATACCTCTTCGGCCCGGGCCCTTTATGTGCGCCCAGACAGCGAGCCGGTAGTACCGGTCCGGGGACCGGTAGTACCGCTCCTGGTGCTACCTGGAGATTGAGGGCGGTACTTCCGCGCCAGAGGCAGCGGTAGTACCGCCTACAATTACCGGTAGTACCGGCCAGAGGTCCAGATCCGAGTACCAGCGGTAGTACCGCTGATACTTTACCGGAAGTACCGCTGGGCCCTACAGTCCGATGGTAAAGCGGTAGAACCGCTAATACCACCGGTTGTACCGGCCAGGCTGCAACTACCCTCAACAGGAATTCAAACAAGTGTGCATTTGGAAAAGATGGCTTGGATGAGAAGGCTTAGGATAGAAACTCGACACTGAATTATGGTGGTGAAGACTCCAAGAATGCAAGATGCAAACAGAAGAAGCCATCACTTGGAGAATTCAAACACCTAGAAAGACCCAAAAGGCAAGGCAAATAAGATTCAAAAATAAGATCAACCTTGCACAAAGGCGGTGGCCGGAGCCACCTATGTTTGAGTCACATGGTATGGCACCGCGAAGAATTATCCTTGGGTCCATGACCAAAACTCGTCTTTAATGCACATGCACCATCAAAAATGGCTAATGTGAAAGAGATGATCAATTTTGGCATAATGGGGGGAGGAAGAGCTCATTGAGAGAACAATACTCCCCCTATGTCCATGCCTACACCTAAACAAGATATCATGATGAGTATGGTGTGCAAAGGTTCAAGTCACATTGCTCAAATCAATGATATTTAGCTCATGCCTTAACTCGCGAAATCTTGCTTCATCCAAAGGCTTCGTGAAAATATCCGCAAGGTTAACTTGAGTGTTGAGGGGGGGGGGGGGGGGGGGGGGGGGGGGGGGGGGGGGGGGGGGGGGGGGGGGGGGGGGGGGGGGGGGGGGGGGGGGGGGGGGGGGGGGGGGGGGGGGGGGGGGGGGGGGGGGGGGGGGGGGGGGGGGGGGGGGGGGGGGGGGGGGGGGGGGGGGGGGGGGGGGGGGGGGGGGGGGGGGGGGGGGGGGGGGGGGGGGGGGGGGGGGGGGGGGGGGGGGGGGGGGGGGGGGGGGGGGGGGGGGGGGGGGGGGGGGGGGGGGGGGGGGGGGGGGGGGGGGGGGGGGGGGGGGGGGGGGGGGGGGGGGGGGGGGGGGGGGGGGGGGGGGGGGGGGGGGGGGGGGGGGGGGGGGGGGGGGGGGGGGGGGGGGGGGGGGGGGGGGGGGGGGGGGGGGGGGGGGGGGGGGGGGGGGGGGGGGGGGGGGGGGGGGGGGGGGGGGGGGGGGGGGGGGGGGGGGGGGGGGGGGGGGGGGGGGGGGGGGGGGGGGGGGGGGGGGGGGGGGGGGGGGGGGGGGGGGGGGGGGGGGGGGGGGGGGGGGGGGGGGGGGGGGGGGGGGGGGGGGGGGGGGGGGGGGGGGGGGGGGGGGGGGGGGGGGGGGGGGGGGGGGGGGGGGGGGGGGGGGGGGGGGGGGGGGGGGGGGGGGGGGGGGGGGGGGGGGGGGGGGGGGGGGGGGGGGGGGGGGGGGGGGGGGGGGGGGTACACATGATTGGGGAACTTGGGATCCTCAAACCCCGGGGGTTGTTTAACATACACCAACTCATTAAGAGGACCATTAAGAAAAGCACTCTTCACATCCATTTGTTGCAAAGTGAAGTTATGATGAGAAGCATAAGCAAGCAACAAACGAATAGATTCAAGGCGAGCGACGGGAGCAAAGGTTTCACCGTAGTCGATACCCTCGACTTGGGAGAAGCCTTGTGCCACCAAACGAGCCTTGTTGCGAGTGACAATTCCATGAGCATCTTGCTTGTTCTTGAAGATCCATTTGGTTCCAATGACATTATGGTTCTCCTTTGGCCTTGGCACCAACCTCCACACCTTGTTGCGCTCGAAGCTGTTGAGTTCTTCATGCATGGCATTAAGCCAATCCGGATCCTCAAGCGCCTCATATACCTTTTGGGGTTCAACAAAAGAGACAAACGCATGATGTTCACAATAGTTTGCTAATTGTCTACGAGTGCTTACCCCCTTTCTTAAGCTTCCAAGCACATTCTTCATTAGATGTTGATTGGTTTTGAGCTTGGAAGCAATCTTGGCGGCACGACGCTCCAATTGCTCCTCAAGAGAGAGTTGAGGAGAGATATCTTGATCATCATGAGCGACGTCATGAGCTTGTTCTTGATCTTGAGCTTGCTCTTGATCTTGAACTTGCTCAGGAATAGGAACTTGATCATGGGCATCATTTGGCGGGTCACCACCAACTCGAGGTTGATCTTGCCCTTGATCTTGTTCATTTGGTTGAGGGCCTTCATTTTGTTCTTCGGAAGCGTGTGGGTCTTGAGTTGGTGATGGTTCCACTTGAGTGGAACATTGTCCTTCTCCTTCGGCCACAAGGGGTTCCTCAATGGGTAGGATATGACCAACACCCATTCTTCTTATGGCTTGGGGAGGAATTTCATCACCTACATCACGAGTACCACTTTGCTCCACTTGGGAGCCATTATTTTCATCAAACTCAACGTTACACGTCTCCTCAATGAGTCCGGTGGACTTGTTGAGGACACGGTAAGCGTGAGAGTTTGTAGCATAACCAACAAATATGCCCTCATGAGCTCTAGACTCGAATTTAGACAAACGAACACCTTTCTTGAGAATGAAACACTTACAGCCGAACACCCGGAAGTACTTGAGGTTGGGCTTGTTACCGGTAAGTATTTCATATGGAGTCTTGTTCAAGCCTTTGCGGAGATAGAGCCGATTGGATGCATGACATGCGGTGTTGATGGCTTCGGCCCAAAAGTTGTACGGAGATTTGAACTCCGCCATCATGGTCCTTGCCGCGTCCATCAAGGTCCGGTTCTTCCTCTCCGCCACACCATTTTGTTGAGGGGTGTAAGGTGTGGAATATTGATGCTTGATCCCCTCATCACTAAGAAACTCATCCAAGGTGTAGTTCTTGAACTCGGTGCCGTTGTCACTCCTTATCATTAATATCTTTGCATTGTGTTGACGTTGAGCTTCATTTGCAAAGTCAATGACGGTTTGTTGGGTCTCACTCTTCCTCTTGAAGAAATATACCCAAGTGTATCTTGAATAATCATCCACAATCACCAAGCAATACTTTCTACCCCCAAGACTATCAAAAGAAGGAGGCCCAAAGAGATCCATATGAAGGAGCTCCAAAGGCCTCGTCGAGTAAATGATAGTCGTGGGCGGGTGAGCCTTCTCATGAAGCTTTCCTTCGATACAAGCACTGCAAGCACGATCTTTTGCAAAACTAACATTTGTTAGTCCAAGAACATGGTCCCCCTTGAGAAGACTTTGCAAAGATCTCATATTGACGTGGGCTAAACGGCGATGCCAAAGCCATCCCACGTCAACCTTAGCCATTAGGCATGTCGCGGTCTTAGTGGGTCGCTCCGAAAAGTTAATCACATAAAGACCGTTCTCGACATGCCCAACAAAGGCTACTTTAAGAGTCTTGCTCCACAAGAGGGCCACGGAATCAACATCAAAGAAAGTGGCAAAGCCCATGAGTGCAAGTTGACGAACGGAAAGTAAATTGTATGCAAGGGTCTCAACAAGCATGACTTTCTCGATCGAGAGATCATGAGAAATGACAACCTTGCCGAGACCCAATACCTTAGAAGATGAGGCATCACCAAACTCGACATTGGTGGGCATAGATGGAACCTTTTGCACGTCCACCACCAAGTCCTTGCTTCCGGTCATATGATTTGTTGCTCCACTATCGAGCAACCATGATCCCCCTCCGGAAGCAAACACCTACAAGATATCAATGCTTGGATTTAGGTACCCATTTTGTAATGGGTCCTTTGATGTTAGCAACAAGGGTCTTAGGAACCCAAATAGACCATTCAATATACTCATAAGGAGAACCAACAAATTTGGCATAAACATGCCCATCACTAGCACGGCATAACACATAAGACGGGTTAAAGTCGCCGTCCTTGTTGGAAGGAGTGGCATTGTCCCTTTTGGCAACACCACCCTTCGCATTGTTCTTTTTCTCCTTAGGGGCACCCTCTCCCCCTTTCACAAAAGTTTGCTTGAGAGGAGGAGGTAGCTTGGTCTTGTCATTCTTCTTCTTCTTCTTGGACTTGGGTACAAACCCAATCCCCTCCTTGCTCACAACTTCCTTTTGATTACTCAAAAGGTCGTTGAGGTTCTTCTCACCTTGTATGCAAGATACAAGGCCTTTCTCAAGTTGCTCCTTCAACTTGGCATTCTCCTCCACAAGATGCACATGCTCACAACAAGGGTTAGTAGCATTTGCATTATCAATTAAAACCATGTGAGGAAACGTGGCTTTCTCCTTGGTTAGCTTCACTTGGAGTTGATCATGAGACTCCTTGAGGCTAGCATGAACACTCTTCAAGGCCTTGTGAGCCTTGTCAAGTAGATCAAACTCCTCTTTGAGTCTAGCATGGCCAACCCCAAGCTCGGCCTTCTCGGATTTGAGCACACGTGAAACAACAATAGCATGATCAAGATCTTTCTTTAATTTAGCATGATCATCGTTGTGTGACTCCTCAAGAGCCAAACTATGACCACGCTCTTCCTCAAGAGCATTGGAAAGATCCGATATCTCATCGGCATAGTCACGACTATGCCCTTCCATCTTAGAGATGGTCTCTTCGTGAGCCTCGATCATGTCATTGGCTTCACCAAGTTGTTCCAAGAGAGCAATGAAATGCTTCTTGGTTTTACCTTTGAGCTTACTCATAAAAGACTCGAATTCATTCTCCTCTACCTTCGCCCCCTCACTTTCATCAATGCAATCCATCAAGGATGGGTTAGTAGTGATGGTAGTCTTGATGTTGGGGGTTACCTTATTGGTGGCTTTAGCCATGAGGCACTTGGCGGTGATGTTTTCGTTGGGTGAGTCGAAGAGAGACACCCTAGGAGTTGAAGCAATGGCAATGGAGGCCATGGCACCCGATTCACCATCATCATCATCGTCATCATCCTCATTATACTCTTCTTGAGCCACCAACCCCTTTTGAGGAGTCTTCTTGAAGAAGTTGTTCTTGTTGGGGAAAGACTTGGCCTTGTCTTTTCGGATAAGCTTGCCACCATTGTCTTCCCTCTTCTCGTAAGGACAATCCGCAACAAAATGGCTCACATTGCCACAATTGTAACACGTCCTCACTCGTTGCTTGCCCTTGCCACCGCTTGAGTTGTTCTTGTTGAAGTTGGGCCTCGAGTTCTTCTTGTTGCCCCAAAATTGCCTTGAGGCAAGGGCCATGTGCTCATGATAGGCATATTTGGTATCCTCGGGGCTACACTCTTCTTCCTCTTCATCCTCTTCTTCGGCACTAGCCTTGGCCTTCAAAGCTAGGTTGGGTTTCTTTGATCTTTGAGCTCTCAACACCGCGTTGTCAGCGGTCTTGTCCAAGATCCTCATAGCCACAAACTCATCCAATACGGCACTTGAGGGGGGGGGGGGGGGGGGGGGGGGGGGGGGGGGGGGGGGGGGGGGGGGGGGGGGGGGGGGGGGGGGGGGGGGGGGGGGGGGGGGGGGGGGGGGGGGGGGGGGGGGGGGGGGGGGGGGGGGGGGGGGGGGGGGGGGGGGGGGGGGGGGGGGGGGGGGGGGGGGGGGGGGGGGGGGGGGGGGGGGGGGGGGGGGGGGGGGGGGGGGGGGGGGGGGGGGGGGGGGGGGGGGGGGGGGGGGGGGGGGGGGGGGGGGGGGGGGGGGGGGGGGGGGGGGGGGGGGGGGGGGGGGGGGGGGGGGGGGGGGGGGGGGGGGGGGGGGGGGGGGGGGGGGGGGGGGGGGGGGGGGGGGGGGGGGGGGGGGGGGGGGGGGGGGGGGGGGGGGGGGGGGGGGGGGGGGGGGGGGGGGGGGGGGGGGGGGGGGGGGGGGGGGGGGGGGGGGGGGGGGGGGGGGGGGGGGGGGGGGGGGGGGGGGGGGGGGGGGGGGGGGGGGGGGGGGGGGGGGGGGGGGGGGGGCAAAATCCTCATTCTTCAAAAGCTTAGGAGGAGGACCAACATGATTCATGTCAGTGGATGGCACCGGTCCTCCATAGATAGGAGGTGGTTCAACATGAGCAAAGATGCCACTCCCATTCTTACCATTATTTGAAGGAACATGGCCACTACTAGCTCCCTCTTTATTGGAGGAAGCATCCGTCACCTTGTTAGCGGCATCAACCACTTCCAAGGGTGCGGTGGATAATTTGAGGCCATCAAGAAAATCTTGAAACAAGGTTTTCACCTCGGTCGCCATAGAGGTTTTCAATGTCTCCAAAGCTACATTGAACTCCTCATGGGAGACCGATGCTCCCCCATCGGCCGAAGACAAGATAGGATTCGCGCCGGAGTGCTCCTTCCCTTCGTCTCCGGTGTCAACCATACTCTTCGGACGGTGAAGTCCTTAATAAAGAGACGAGGCTCTGATACCAATTGAAAGGATCGATATGGTTGACTAGAGGGGGGGTGAATAGGCAACTACTCAAAGGGGGGGGGGGGGGGGGGGGGGGGGGGGGGGGGGGGGGGGGGGGGGGGGGGGGGGGGGGGGGGGGGGGGGGGGGGGGGGGGGGGGGGGGGGGGGGGGGGGGGGGGGGGGGGGGGGGGGGGGGGGGGGGGGGGGGGGGGGGGGGGGGGGGGGGGGGGGGGGGGGGGGGGGGGGGGGGGGGGGGGGGGGGGGGGGGGGGGGGGGGGGGGGGGGGGGGGGGGGGGGGGGGGGGGGGGGGGGGGGGGGGGGGGGGGGGGGGGGGGGGGGGGGGGGGGGGGGGGGGGGGGGGGGGGGGGGGGGGGGGGGGGGGGGGGGGGGGGGGGGGGGGGGGGGGGGGGGGGGGGGGGGGGGGGGGGGGGGGGGGGGGGGGGGGGGGGGGGGGGGGGGGGGGGGGGGGGGGGGGGGGGGGGGGGGGGGGGGGGGGGGGGGGGGGGGGGGGGGGGGGGGGGGGGGGGGGGGGGGGGGGGGGGGGGGGGGGGGGGGGGGGGGGGGGGGGGGGGGGGGGGGGGGGGGGGGGGGGGGGGGGGGGGGGGGGGGGGGGGGGGGGGGGGGGGGGGTCGGGCAAGAAAGCTTCAAGGGCAACAATGGAGGAGAGAGAGAGGCAAGAGATAAGTAAGAGGTGGAAGAACCACCCACTTAAATAGGTCCCCCAAAATCCAACCGTTATGTGCAGATACGCACAGGACCGGTACTTCCGCTAGCACCACCGGTAGTGCCGGTGTGTGCAGGAAAGCACGGTCGAGGCACCAGGGCGGTACTTCCGGTGGAGCACCCGGTAGTACCGGTCTTCCGGAGAAAACCGGAACTACCGCTCCACCACCGGTCAACTACCGCTTCCCATCCAGAAGTTCTTCAACCAAGGGCGGTAGTTGGGGCGGTGGTTGGGCCGGAACATCCGCTGGAACAGCAGTTCCTGTGTGGTGGCGGTCCAGGCGGTACTACCGCCAATAACACCGGTAGTACCGGTTTGCCAAGGCCAACCGGTACTTCCGGGCCACCACCGGTCTACTACCGCGCCCAGTACAGAAGGTTATCACCCTTATGCGGTACTTGGGGCGGTAGTTCAACCGGAACTACCGGCCACCGGTACTACCGGTCCTGAGACCGGTACTACCGCCATGTGCATTACTGCACAGTCACATCTGAACTTTGGGGACCTCTCTCTCCTCGAACGAAGGCTATGGTGGGTGCATAGTAACTGTGTACGTGTCTTGATTCACCCAATACCTTCCAATGTGGGTTCCCTCTTAATAGTACGGATTTCCTACGACCAAAGGATAAATGCGTAGTAAACACCGTCTTCGATCTTTTCCGAGTAGAGGGAAGGCCTAACCGTCTAGCGCTCCACAAACTGTACCTGAGTAAACTATGACGCACGGTTAGTCCACACGTGTATTGTCATCATCACCAAAACCCTAAGGCAGGATATGCCCTTACACCGGCCCCCTCCCCCTCCTCCACTCCTTTATATACGGGGGAGGGGGGCACCCCATAGACACACAAGTTGATCAGTTGATCTTTTAGCCGTGTGCGGTGCCCCCCTCCACCATAATCCACCTCGGTCATATCGTAGCGGTGCTTAGGCGAAGCCCTGCGTCGGTAGCATCATCATCACCGTCATCACGCCGTCGTGCTGACAGAACTCTCCCTCGAAGCTCTGCTGGATCGTGAGTTCATGGGACGTCACCGAGCTGAACGTGTGCTGAACTCAGAGGTGCTGTGTGTTCGGTACTTGGATCGGTCGGATCGTGAAGACGTACGACTACATCAACCGCGTTGTCATAACGCTTCCGCTTATGGTCTACGAGGGTACGTAGACAACACTCTCCCCCTCGTTGCTATGCATCACTATGATCTTGCGTGTGCATAGGATTTTTTTTTGAAATTACTACGTTCCCCAACAGTGACATCCGAGCCAGGTTTATGCGTAGATGTTATATGCACGAGTAGAACACAAGTG
>JAAAWM010009877.1:0-29894 GCA_036873465.1 Thinopyrum obtusiflorum
ATACATAAGAAAGTGATGGTAAATAGAAGAAGAAGAATGTTTAATGGGGTTAGCTAGTCATACATTAACTCCCCCCCCCCCCCCCCCCCCCCCCCCCCCTTAGTCATACATTAACTGCCTTGTGGAGATAGTGGTTTCGGTTTCCCTGAGCATGTACTCCCTCCTTCCCTCGGTTAGCCTTGTTTTTGACTCTCATAGCCGCCCAGGCTCCAGCCTCATCACACCAAAGATCCACCAATGCCGCCCAGGACTCGTCTTTTCCATAACACCAATTTGGACACACCTACATAATAAAAGCATAATGGCATGTCAACACGAAACGGTGAAATGTACCACAAGGTAATGAAAGCATAATGAAAAATCTTTTATACTTACCTTCAAGAACTCGTCCCTCTCCAAGGTAATGCCCATCCTCCGCGCGTCTTCCTTGGTCATCTTCACACCAAGATAGTCGTGATGGTATGTCGAGATGGCCACATAGCGCACCTCGTACTGCATCTGGCGGGCCTTCTTCTTGCATTGGCGTAGCACGATCTGGTCCGCTCTGCCCCTGTGCTCCGGGAGAACTCGATAGAATTTCTACAATCATGCACGAAACAAGAATGGAAGAAGCCATGAGTTAAATCATTCATGAAACTAGAATGGACTTGTGCTTCTCCCCCCCCCCCCCCCCCCCCCCCCCCCCCCCCCCCCCCCCCCCCCCCCCCCCCCCCCCCCCCCCCCCCCCCCCCCCCCCCCCCCCCCCCCCCCCCCCCCCCCCCCCCCCCCCCCCCCCCCCCCCCCCCCCCCCCCCCCCCCCCCCCCCCCCCCCCCCCCCCCCCCCCCCCCCCCCCCCCCCCCCCCCCCCCCCCCCCCCCCCCCCCCCCCCCCCCCCCCCCCCCCCCCCCCCCCCCCCCCCCCCCCCCCCCCCCCCCCCCCCCCCCCCCCCCCCCCCCCCCCCCCCCCCCCCCCCCCCCCCCCCCCCCCCCCCCCCCCCCCCCCCCCCCCCCCCCCCCCCCCCCCCCCCCCCCCCCCCCCCCCCCCCCCCCCCCCCCCCCCCCCCCCCCCCCCCCCCCCCCCCCCCCCCCCCCCCCCCCCCCCCCCCCCCCCCCCCCCCCCCCCCCCCCCCCCCCCCCCCCCCCCCCCCCCCCCCCCCCCCCCCCCCCCCCCCCCCCCCCCCCCCCCCCCCCCCCCCCCCCCCCCCCCCCCCCCCCCCCCCCCCCCCCCCCCCCCCCCCCCCCCCCCCCCCCCCCCCCCCCCCCCCCCCCCCCCCCCCCCCCCCCCCCCCCCCCCCCCCCCCCCCCCCCCCCCCCCCCCCCCCCCCCCCCCCCCCCCCCCCCCCCCCCCCCCCCCCCCCCCCCCCCCCCCCCCCCCCCCCCCCCCCCCCCCCCCCCCCCCCCCCCCCCCCCCCCCCCCCCCCCCCCCCCCCCCCCCCCCCCCCCCCCCCCCCCCCCCCCCCCCCCCCCCCCCCCCCCCCCCCCCCCCCCCCCCCCCCCCCCCCCCCCCCCCCCCCCCCCCCCCCCCCCCCCCCCCCCCCCCCCCCCCCCCCCCCCCCCCCCCCCCCCCCCCCCCCCCCCCCCCCCCCCCCCCCCCCCCCCCCCCCCCCCCCCCCCCAGAGTAAGTGCCACTTTATAATAATTTCATTATTTTGCTTGTCACATGCTCATGCCGGTTGTTATTTATTTTGCTTGTCACATGCTAATAGTTCATTCTTTTGCAGCAACTGGATATATTCTAAAGGGGTCCGTATTCCCAACGGCCTCATCACCGTCTTGCTGAAGTTATACTGGCCGGGGTTGTATTGTCCGGATCCAGTCAGGCACCCGGACCGTCGGGTTTTGGCCACGAGCTGGGACCACTGGGAAGCGGCCCTCCACGCGGACCATGAGACCCATGCCAAGGCCGTGATCACTACTTTCTGGGTGAGTTCTCTTCAGAAGCACAAGTCCATTCTAGTTTCATGAATGATTTAACTCATGGCTTCTTCCATTCTTGTTTCATGCATGATTGTAGAAATTCTATCGAGTTCTTCCGGAGCACAGGGCCAGAGCGGACCAGATCGTGATGCGCAAATGCAAGAAGAAGGCCCGCCAGATGCAGTACGAGGTGCGCTATGTGGCCATCTCGACATACTACCACGACTATCTTAGTGTGAAGATGACCAAGGAAGAAGCGCGGAGGATGGGCATTACCTTGGAGAGGGACGAGTACTTGGCGGTAAGTATAAAAGATTTTTCATTATGCTTTCATTATGCTTTCATTACCTTGTGGTACATTTCACCATTTCGTGTTGACATGCCATTATGCTTTCATTATGTAGGTGTGTCCAAATTGGTGTTATGGAAAAGACGAGTCCTGGGCGGCATTGGTGGATCTTTGGTGTGATGAGGCTGGAGCCTGGGCGGCTATGAGAATCAAAAACAAGGCTAACCGAGGGAAGGAGGGAGTACATGCTCAGGGAAACCGAAACCACTATCTCCACAAGGCAGTTAATGTATGACTAACCACATTAAACATTCTTCTTCTTCTATTTACCATCACTTTCTTATGTATGACTAACCTCTGTTTGGTGGTGCAGGAGGAGAAACTGAAGCGGCCGCTCTCACACATGCAGGCGTGGGAGATTGCCCATACGTGGAAGGACCCCAAGCCTGGCGAGCCCAAGTACTACGGCAAGAAGACCGCGGGGAGGAAGAAGGCCTACTCCGAAGGGTATCTGAAGTTACATCCTGACACACCTGACCCCATTGCGGCGGATCTGGACGATAGGGTGGTGGTGGGCATGGGGCCGAAGGAGCACGGTCGGGCGGCGGTTCTCGATGCTGTGATCACTCCTACTATCTCCTACACACAGCTCTGTCGGATCGACCCGAGCCTGAGCCAGCGCACGAGCACGCCAGTGACCAGTGCACAGTCACAGTTCCTCTTTCAGGAGAGGCAATCTGTAAGTATTTTCCCTCTTATCTTCATTGCTCACTTTATTTTCTGCATTTAGTAGTTTTATGAGTTCCATCATGTCATACCGTAGGCCTACCTGGAGTCCCCCCCCCCCCCCCCCCCCCCCCCCCCCCCCCCCCCCCCCCCCCCCCCCCCCCCCCCCCCCCCCCCCCCCCCCCCCCCCCCCCCCCCCCCCCCCCCCCCCCCCCCCCCCCCCCCCCCCCCCCCCCCCCCCCCCCCCCCCCCCCCCCCCCCCCCCCCCCCCCCCCCCCCCCCCCCCCCCCCCCCCCCCCCCCCCCCCCCCCCCCCCCCCCCCCCCCCCCCCCCCCCCCCCCCCCCCCCCCCCCCCCCCCCCCCCCCCCCCCCCCCCCCCCCCCCCCCCCCCCCCCCCCCCCCCCCCCCCCCCCCCCCCCCCCCCCCCCCCCCCCCCCCCCCCCCCCCCGCAGCACTCCCGAGTCACGGAGCCCGACCACTCCGATCCACGGAGGCGGAGGCTGAGGCGGTCTTGGCGGTAGCGCTGCCGCTAGCAGTGACGACCTGGGCTTCGGCGGTCTTGGCGGTGACGACCTCCGCGGTGCTCGACGTCCTGCCGCTTAAGCATTTCGGTTACTTGTGTGCTTATGCTTATGTTTCTTTAGACGACGTGTGTGTGGTGATGATGATCCTTTAGACGACTTGTGTGTGGTGATGATGATCCTTTAGATGACTTGTGTATGGTGATGATGATCCTTTCGGTTACTTTTGATGGTCCTTTGTGATGATGCTTATGCATATATTGTTGTGACGGTGCCGGATAATACTTAGATGTGTTTTTATGTGCATTTCCATCATATATATCTGTTGTATATTTGAATTGAATTGAATTGATCTGAAAACAAATAGAAAAAAGAAAAAAAATCAAATGCAAACTATGCCGACGGCTAGGCCGTCGGCATAGAGCTGGCGCGAACACCCAGTTGCTGACACGTGGCAGATATGCCGACAGCCTAGCCGTCGGCATAGTTTCAAACTAGGCTGACCGCTAGGCCGTCGGCATAGCTGCCACGTGTCAGCAACTGGGCACTCCTGGGGCGGGGCTATGCCGACGGCTTAGCCGTCGGCGTAGTTTCGAACTACGCCGACGGCTAGGCCGTCGGCATAGCCCCGCCCCCAGGACCAACGGCTGCTCGCCACGTGGCTCGTCTATGCCGACAGTCTAGCCGTCGGCATAGTTTCAAACTAAGCCGACGGCCGCACCGTCGGCATAGATGGGCCACGTGGCGAGCAGCCGTTGGTCAGCACTTGACGGCGGCCGCCGTTAGGCGGGAACGTTGCCGACGGCCAGGGCCGTCGGCATAGATGTACGGACACCATCGGGATAGGTCCTATGCCGACGGCCTTTCTATGCCGACGGCCTCCATGGCTACGCCGACGAATATGTTGCCGGAGGCCCTATGCCGACGGGGGCCGTCAGCATCGGCCTGTCCCAACGGCCAATCAGGGCTATGCCGACGGCCCTGGCCGTCGGCATAGGGTGCGATTCCGGTAGTGAGGGAGCATGGGTGGATTGGTACCCCAACCCAATTAATGGTACTACTACCACCATGTCCTAGCTAGCTCGTTTTTCTCCAGCATGTTCTCGAAAATGGATGTATCTAGAACTAAAATACGTCTAGATACATCCATTTCTGCGACAACTAATTCCGAACGGAGGGAGTATAACGGTACGGCGTGTGAGGGCATGTGTTTTGTCAAAATTATGTATAGCCAGCAGCGCACGTCACTGATGTACTTATATAGTTACCCATGACGGGTAGTTGGAGGAACATGTCACTGGTGTGCAAGTTCCCAGTGACGAGCGGCTAATGCCGAGTAGTGGTCGTGCGGGTTTTCTATTAGCACCACCGTGAACCTTTTTTCTTATTTTCCATAAGACATATACATCCTTCATAAATTTTTTTTTTTCCAAAACTCTAGACTAACTACTCCCTCCGTCCCAAAATAAGTGTCGCTGATTTAGTACTAAATTATTATTAAATCTGCGACACTTATTTTAGGACGGAGGGAGTTGTAAGCAAGCATATTTCTACGGTTACACAATATGAAAGAAAGAAAAAGGCGAGCACATGAATTGCAACAACAAACAGGACGATTTCCAATCAGGTAGGATATGTGCAATAATCCTATAACTACAGACGGTTTTGTTATCGACTAATCTACAGGCTGATGTGTCATCTTCTCCATTAATCCTCCCCCCCCCCCCCCCCCCCCCCCAATTTTCACTGTGGGCCCCCCTAGATTTTTCCCTAAGTTTCCAACAAATCCGTAAGCCTTTTCCATAACAAAATTTCCGTTGGCGTAGCATCTCTCATTTCTATGAGATCAATTTTATTTTAAATACAAAACAAGTTAAAAATTCTCAAAAAAAATTGACAACACACATCCATGTTATATATAAAACCACATAGATCCTCAACTCTAAATTCGACCTACACTATTTGAACAAAAAAATGACAAAAAAATCATGGGTGAATAGTGTCAAATACTATTTTTTTTCAAAACTGACATTATTTACATTCCAATTTGCCTTTTTTTGGTTTCTCTAACCATAGATCAGTACTGCACAACAGGAAACTACCTCCAGATATATTCATCTTTCTGATCCAGACAAGGAAGTTGTCACATCTGCAATAATCTAGGAATAGTTGGAATGTGACTAATCAATCATAATAAAATATCAAATACGTGGCATACACCAGCTCGGAGAGACCCCCCCCCCCCCCCCCCCCCCCCCCCCCCCCCCCCCCCCCCCCCCCCCCCCCCCCCCCCCCCCCCCCCCCCCCCCCCCCCATATACTCGTTGGTGCTTTAATTCACAATTTTGCCGATCTGCTATTCTTAGCCCATGGAGAGATTATCATCCCATTCAAAGCCCCTCTTCCTCCTCCTTCTCTTCCTCCAGCTCTCTCAGCTTCTGGAAGCACGGATACTAGGTGAGTACCGAGTGCATACGCACGCATACATCATTCATGGACATTTTCTCTGACTTTTGCCCACTACTTGAGGGGATGCATATGACTACAAGCGCCTTGTCGCGTCGGATGGTGGTGATGATGGTGCAGTGTTGTCTTCGCCACACTTAAACCTGAACCTGAACTTGAAGTTGGTCGATGATGATGATGCACTGGACAGGCCTTCCAAGTATACGCCACCGGCGCCAAAGCCGGCCCGTCCCCGCACACAGTACCGCCGCACCGCCACTGCTGCGACCAAGATGGCGCACAGGAGCAACAGAGGTCTCGGCCGGAATCATCACCCGCACCACCACGTGATCACAGTCGCGGACAACCGAAGTTGCAGGACATCCACTGAGCCATCCCGGAAAAAAGATGGATATGTATTTCGTGCGTTTCTCCAAACGATATGATAACATATAAAAGTTATAGCTCCAACCAGTATTAGTACTACATGTAACACCACACCAGCAAATGGCTTTGTGACGCTTCCATGAATCTCATACAAATTCAACTGATTTGTGTGAAATTTCTGCATTCTACTGTAGTCCTTTTGAGGAAAGTGCTACCTGTCCATTCATTTCTCTCATCTAGCTTACACTGGCCTCTCTCTGTTGCCCCAGTGCACTGCTCCGGCGAATTAATTTCACCAATCTTGTTGCCCCAGCCGTTGTAGCTACTCGACAAATATGTGGGAGAGCTAGCAGCAGGTTGCATCGGAGGATGGGGTGCGTGGTACCACACCCAATTAATGGTACTATTGACCTTGCGTGGTGCTCCGTCGTCAGTTCGGGTCTAGCCTTGAGTCGTGGATGACACGATTCGTTAGAGGCGCGCCCCATCGCTTGTTTTACTTTAATTCTTTCTTTCTTTTTTGACAACTATAGATTTTATTCGAGCCACAGAGTTTCTACGGACATGTTACAAATTGAAGTGTGCAAAACTTCACATTAAGGTTATTTACAAGAGCCATAGTAGGACATTCTTCTTTATTATGTGCTGCTCCTAAGAGAGCAAAGAAGTATTCTCCAACATCCTGTAGGTTGTAAGCATCTTGAGCTAACTTGTGGACATTCTTGTTACTTTCTCATTTAATTTTTAATACTCTGCAATGTAGTGCTTCCTCGTTCTTGATAAACTGACTTATATGAGTCTTAACACTAGTGCAGAAACTCATATAGGTGTAGTTAATTAGTGGCGCGTCCCAAATTTCCCACGCCGCTGGTAAGTCTCAAAATACCAGCGGTGCGAGGAAAAGGAGGCTCCACTGATATACGGTCATTAGTGGCATCTGGCGTGAGCACCACACCACTCGTATTCTCTCAAATACCAGCGGCTTATGGTTTAAAGGGAACCCCACTGCTGTTACTGCTATCATAGGCGAGGGGGGGGGGGGGGGGGGGGGGGGGGGGGGGGGGGGGGGGGGGGGGGGGGGGGGGGGGGGGGGGGGGGGGGGGGGGGGGGGGGGGGGGGGGGGGGGGGGGGGGGGGGGGGGGGGGGGGGGGGGGGGGGGGGGGGGGGGGGGGGGGGGGGGGGGGGGGGGGGGGGGGGGGGGGGGGGGGGGGGGGGGGGGGGGGGGGGGGGGGGGGGGGGGGGGGGGGGGGGGGGGGGGGGGGGGGGGGGGGGGGGGGGGGGGGGGGGGGGGGGGGGGGGGGGGGGGGGGGGGGGGGGGGGGGGGGGGGGGGGGGGGGGGGGGGGGGGGGGGGGGGGGGGGGGGGGGGGGGGGGGGGGGGGGGGGGGGGGGGGGGGGGGGGGGGGGGGGGGGGGGGGGGGGGGGGGGGGGGGGGGGGGGGGGGGGGGGGGGGGGGGGGGGGGGGGGGGGGGGGGGGGGGGGGGGGGGGGGGGGGGGGGGGGGGGGGGGGGGGGGGGGGGGGGGGGGGGGGGGGGGGGGGGGGGGGGGGGGGGGGGGGGGGGGGGGGGGGGGGGGGGGGGGGGGGGGGGGGGGGGGGGGGGGGGGGGGGGGGGGGGGGGGGGGGGGGGGGGGGGGGGGGGGGGGGGGGGGGGGGGGGGGGGGGGGGGGGGGGGGGGGGGGGGGGGGGGGGGGGGGGGGGGGGGGGGGGGGGGGGGGGGGGGGGGGGGGGGGGGGGGGGGGGGGGGGGGGGGGGGGGGGGGGGGGGGGGGGGGGGGGGGGGGGGGGGGGGGGGGGGGGGGGGGGGGGGGGGGGGGGGGGGGGGGGGGGGGGGGGGGGGGGGGGGGGGGGGGGGGGGGGGGGGGGGGGGGGGGGGGGGGGGGGGGGGGGGGGGGGGGGGGGGGGGGGGGGGGGGGGGGGGGGGGGGGGGGGGGGGGGGGGGGGGGGGGGGGGGGGGGGGGGGGGGGGGGGGGGGGGGGGGGGGGGGGGGGGGGGGGGGGGGGGGGGGGGGGGGGGGGGGGGGGGGGGGGGGGGGGGGGGGGGGGGGGGGGGGGGGGGGGGGGGGGGGGGGGGGGGGGGGGGGGGGGGGGGGGGGGGGGGGGGGGGGGGGGGGGGGGGGGGGGGGGGGGGGGGGGGGGGGGGGGGGGGGGGGGGGGGGGGGGGGGGGGGGGGGGGGGGGGGGGGGGGGGGGGGGGGGGGGGGGGGGGGGGGGGGGGGGGGGGGGGGGGGGGGGGGGGGGGGGGGGGGGGGGGGGGGGGGGGGGGGGGGGGGGGGGGGGGGGGGGGGGGGGGGGGGGGGGGGGGGGGGGGGGGGGGGGGGGGGGGGGGGGGGGGGGGGGGGGGGGGGGGGGGGGGGGGGGGGGGGGGGGGGGGGGGGGGGGGGGGGGGGGGGGGGGGGGGGGGGGGGGGGGGGGGGGGGGGGGGGGGGGGGGGGGGGGGGGGGGGGGGGGGGGGGGGGGGGGGGGGGGGGGGGGGGGGGGGGGGGGGGGGGGGGGGGGGGGGGGGGGGGGGGGGGGGGGGGGGGGGGGGGGGGGGGGGGGGGGGGGGGGGGGGGGGGGGGGGGGGGGGGGGGGGGCGGCATCGGATACGATAGGATGCCGGCACGCTCAGCGTTGCATAGTTGCTGCACGAGCAGACTGCAGCTGTGTAGATCATTTTCCGGTAGCCCCGGTGAGCTGCCATTTACCACCATAAATGCCTCGAATGATGAGACGTGACGGTGCGGGAATCCGGAGTCGTGGCAGCCCATGGTGGCAGAGCTAGCACGCGTGCGGCGGCCGGCCTGGAGAGGGAGAGATTGAGTGCGTGCGTCAGCGTCGGGGCTCGATCGATCAGGGCTAGCTATAGGCCGGGTAGTTGGGGAGCGGCAGCTGGCGCAGGCTCGGTGCGCTGGGTTAGTGTAGGGGAGAGGCTGGCAGGCGGGCGGCCTTTAATTTCGGGGCACGGGGTGGCGTGGTAAACACACATCATCAAAATGCTACGCATCAAACCATTAACCGCCGTATGCATGCACTCATGCTGCAGGCCAGGAAGGGAGGCAGGTAGGCTTGTAGGTACTAGTGGCGTTTAGACAGCAGCACACGCCACCGACTGTAGTAACCAGTGGCGTGGCTTGCCAGCCACACGCCATTGCTGACTTTGACTAATGGAGTCCGGCACAGTAGGAATGCCACTGATGTGTAATTTTTTTTGGCATACTTATTAAAATGCATTGCCAAAATCCATTTATCCACATCGCAGTTAAATTAATAGTGTCTGAGTTTTTTTAACATTTCGCAGAAGATCTACAACGCAAAAAAGTTTGAAGTCCAAATGATGAAAAACATAGGAGTATGAGTTTGCCTTCAAACACCCGACCTTCACTCTGAAAATACGATAATGGAAGATGCTCCAATTTTAACCATATCGTTTAACGGTCATACCAACACACCATAAACAGTTTAAAAAAATTTAGACTTCATTAACATATTTTAAAATTTCCAAAACCAAGACAATAAAAAAGTTAATATTATTGTTTGAATTTTTTCACATAGTTTCCCCTAAAAAGTGCCAAATTTGTACATGACACTTGCAATGGTGTACTATAAGGAAGAAGAAATTTTGAAGTCCAAAAGTTTGGACCATAAAACTAAAACTCTAAAAACACTTGAAAACACAAATGTGGGTAAAAAAATTACCACCGATGTAGGCCTGCCATGAGCGCCACTGGTATGGATTATAGTGGCGGGCCGTAGTGGATGCATGCCACTAATAGGGCCCGGCCCTAGTAGACGCACGGTACTAATATGGCCCGGCCCTGGTAGACGCACGGTACTAATATGGCCCGGCCCAAAGGGAAGGAGAGCGGCACCCTCTCCGAACCCCTTATTATCCCCTCCCAGCTCTTGGCCGGTGTGGCCCGAGGCACCGAGATGCGCCTCGCTGGCATCTGCATGGACGTCTCGCCGGCTCCGTCCCCAAATTCTTCTCGGGCTGGCTGCCCGTCGCCATCCCCGGCGCCCTCGCCGGCTCCGTCCACCGCGGGACATCGACATGGTGGGTGAGGTGGCGATGCATGAGCATCTCACCGCGGAAGGACAGATCGAGGCGCGGCTCGCCGATGCAGATGTCATGGCCCTCTACTGCGTGGATCTGGAGTTCAAGGAGGCGACGGCCGCGTACACGGCAAAGCAGCACCTGATGGATGAGACACAGTGGTGGCTCGGCGCGTTCTTCGCGTCGGTTCCTTTTGACAACGAGGAGGAGAGGTCGGACCCGCCGGCGAACTGGCCCCCTGCCTCTCACGACGCCGAGGCCTCCGGCTCCGGCTCCGGCACTGAGGACGTTGTCGTCATCTCCAACGACAGCAAGTAGGCAGTCCAGCGGTGGTGAGGAACTACGCGTGCGGCGATTTAGTTTAATTGTGTTATATTTGGTGATTTGAACAGTGGTGTCCAAATCTTGGATGTGTAATGGAAGCGAACTAGTTAAGTTTTAATGTTTAATAAAATTTAGTTTAATTACTATATCAACTAGTTTAATCTAACATGTGAGGGGTTATTTGACACCAGGGGTTAACTAACACTGGGACCCATAGGTCAACGGGAGAGGCAGAAAGATGGCATATCGATGGATTAGTGGCATGTGCTTCCTCGCGAGCGCTACTAGTAGATAAATTATTAATGGCGTGCATGTCCCACGCCACTGGTAAGTTTTGTACCGTCCCCACGCCACTAGTAACCACTTACCAGTGACGTGATAGTAGTGGCGTGCCGTACCACTAAAGATGATTTAGGAACTTCACTAGTAGGCTTTCCTGTACAAGTGTAATATCCCAATGACTTGGATATTCCTACAGATTCCTTCTTGCTGCTGCTTCCGCCAGTGTTTGGTTATCTATTTTGAAGCTAGGCTTTTCAATCTGGATTGCTCTCGCTACAATGGAAGCCAATTCCAGCGCCTGAGCTCCAGCCTGCAAATGAGTTTCCACTTGCGAGATTGCCTGTACAAAGATTGCCTTGAAAGGCTCATTCCTTGGCTAATGTAGTAGTCAAACTACATGGAGTTTTGGCTCCTGGGTGCAGATGCACATGCACCTGTATGAACAGTAAAATCCAAAAAAAATTACTAACAAGTTCAAAAAAATCAGATTTATTTTTGGCAACAAACATAGATGGAAGAACAACGGAATCAATGTCAAGAAGAGTTGTCCTAAAGTCTGGCTATGCTGCTAGGGTTAGGGTTTGGTGATGCGCGGGCGACTGCGACGAGTAACCTGATTATGCACAGGAGCGCTATGAGTCTCGGGGATTCTGCGGATATGGAGTTGGGTTTGGATACAATCTCACCCCAGTCACCTCATGCCAATCAAGGAAACCAAGGCCGGAAGGGATCTCTCATCTGGAATGCTGATAAAAGGGAAGCTCTGACGCCAAACGAGAAGCGATCCCGCAAAGTCGTTGTCAACCCATTGTTCGATCCTTATCCAAGCATAGGTCGGCCTCTTCCACAACATCTTGCGATGGCATCCGCCGGCGATAGGGGTGATCAAGGGGGAGCCGGTGAGGTTCCTGCCCACCCGAAGTTGCTCGGCGGAGGCGCGCTGGTGATCAAGGGGCAGGTGGACATGGATGATGATGCTTTTCTGGAACTTGATCTGGAGGAAGAGGGGGTACTGGCGCCACCACCAGTGCCACCTTCACCCTGGCATCTCCTTGCTAGGTACGTGATGTTAGCACTAATCTAGACTTGCACATGTTTTAGAGTATTTCTATGTGTTAGCATGGGTCGTTACGTAGTTAATTAGCAACAGTGGATGTCCAAGCGTCCAGTGACCGATGTGCTGTCCAAGTCTCGACGAGATGTGCTCGTTGCTGCGTATGGTCATGGCTGGAGAGAGGTGGCAGCAGAAGAATCTGATCATCATGCGTGGGCTGTTAGTTGCAGCACACATGGAGCTTGTTAGCTGCGCGATAACTGTAGGCATAGTCCTTGGATGTTGGAGTGAATCGAGGACAGATTCGTTGGCTAGCTTTGTGCATGTGCGTGTGCAGGGATTAGTTAGTTATTGGCCTAATGTGATGGCCGGTTAGTGCGTGCGTGAGCTAGTGGTGTGTGGCCGCTGGGTTGTGTGCGTGTGTGAGGCAGTTTAATGGTAATGCGTGACCGTCTGTGTGGACAGCGGTCACATATAAGAGTTGTAAGCAGTTTGTTTTGTGACGAATGGAAATACAGAGAAAAGGCCGGCTGTGTGGACAGCGGCACCAAACCTCCTGTGTTCTTCCAGTTCTTGAGTAAGCTGTGAGAAGGCGGCCGCGAGGAAGAAGAAGAGGAGCCGAGCGTCGGCTCCAACACGTGAATCAAAGGAGGCCTAATACGGATGACCTGACGGAACACTTCCATGCAGTGGCAGATTCGTAAGGGTGTGAACTTCGCTCCGATCAGGAAGAACTGGTACGTGGTGACCTTAAGATCCCAAGGTGATTTTGACTTCGTTGCAAGAGGGGGTCCTTGGATACATCGTGGGAACGTACTGCTGGTCACGCCGTTTAATGGTAATGCGTGACCGTCTGAATTGGTTCTTGATGCTGTCCCAGTCTGGGTAAGATTCTACGATGTGCCACGGGATAAACAAACTTCAGCTTATGGGTGAAGTATTGCGAAGCTGCTTGGAAAGGTGCTTGCAGTGGATGCGGATGACTCGGGCTCTAGTGTCAGAGAGTTCCTTAGGATCAGAATAGAGCTACCACTGAATCGTAAACTGCAGATGAATGTCTCCATCGGTATAAAGGGAAGCGATGTAGAGCCAGAGAGGTATGAGCTGAGGTATGAGAGGGTGCCGCACTACTGCTTCTGGTGTGGGTTTATTGGCCATGATTACTCTGAATGTGAAAACAAGAGGATGGGCGTGCAAAAGAAAGAATATGATGACCGACTGAGATGCTCTCCACTGCGCAAATTTGAACAACGTCAAGCAAACATCCCCCCTGGAGCTAAACCGGCGGCGGCGACTGTGTTGGACTTTTCCACAAGCAAGGGTTCCTCAAACCTTGGCAGTGCTCCATTGGGTAGGAGCAGCCGCCGTCAGTACTCAGTACCACACAGAGCAAGCTGCACCTGTACGTGTTGATGCAATGGATGGGTTTGAGGAGAGGGAAAGCGGCGGTGAGCCTGAAACAGACGCTGATCTGGCCGGTAGGGTGCTTGCCATGCAGATGCATTTGAACATGGAACCACCGGAGTTCAGCTTGGGCAGTGGACGTGGTGGAAGATGGCAGGCGAGGACAGCGGGGCGTGGACCAGGGAGGATACCCGTGCCCATCCCATTGGCATACAAGCTTCCTGTCCGTGTACCCATGCCATCAGTTTCAATGCATACATCCGATATGATTCCGAAGATGCGGGGACTGGATTCTTTGGTGGTTCCCTATGGACCAACGGATGTAGCTATGTCCGATGCTGACTCGGTCCTTGGGAAGCGTGCAGCTGTGCAGAAGGACCTCGGGCAGGTAGAGGATATGGGCAAGAGTAACACAAAAGAATCAACCAAGTACTACTGTAAGGGCCAAGGCAAAAAAAGGGAAGGTCAAGGGCAAACAGGAGGAGAAGGTTGATGTTCATGAGGACATGGAGATGGATGGCAAGGTGGACAAGGAGGCAACCAGCCTTGGGGCCGCTGGTAATCCGACAGGGCCAACTGTGGCGCCTCATCGGGAGCCATGAATTGCCTCAGTCGGAACTGTCGGGGAGTTGGAAACAAACCGACAGTTCGGGATCTGGTAGCTTTGGTTAAGGCTACCGAGTCGAGGATCATGTTTTATGTGAAACTAGGCAGAGTTCAGAAACAATCCGTCGTTTACGTAATAGGCTAGGTCTCAGAGGTTTTGCTGGGGTTGACAGTGTTGGTCTCGGCGGTGGTCTTGCATTGTTTTGGTGTGATCAGTTGTACGTCGGTGTCGAGGATATGAATGAAAGGTTTATTGATGCGTATGTCCGTGTGTCTCCTACTGCACCTCTGTGGCGACTGACTTGTGTGTATGTGGAACCCCGGGTGGAGAATCGGCAGCGTATGTGGACCACTTTACAGAATCTGCATGTACAATCAGCTCTTCCATGGTGTGTCATTGGCGACGTTAATGAAGCCATGTGGTCGTTAGCGCATCTTGCAGCAACTCAGCGTAATGAGAAGAAAATGATAACTTTCAGGGATGCCCTCGACTGTTGTAATCTGGTAGATTTGGGTTTTCAGGGGCTGCTGTTTACGTACGACAATAAGCAGCAGAGAAAGAGGAACGTCAAGGTCCGCCTGGACCGTGCCGTCGCTGATAATAATTGGAGAAATCTGTTCTCTGCTGCAAAGGTCATGCACCATGTCTCACCCTGTTTAGATCACCTACCCATCATGTTAAAGTGTGAAAGGGATGAGGAGAAAGTCTAGAAACCGTGCGACAGGAGGTATGAAATTTTATGGGAAAGGGATGGGAGCTTACCAGAACGTGTTGCTCAGCCATGGGAAGAGGCCGGTGCAAAATTTACCCTTGGTGATGTGAGGGCTGGACTAAAAAGTTTTTTGTTGAAACTTCATGATTGGGGCAAGAAGCGTTTCGGTAATGTGACAAGAGAATTAGAAAAAACAGGAACTAGACTCGAAGAGCTCGTAAATATGAATGCGGATAGAGATGAGATAAAAAAGGTAACAGACCATATGAACGAACTACTCTACCAGGAGGAAATGTTATGGTTGCAATGTTCACGTATTGACTGGCTAAAGGAAGGAGATCGAAACACAAATTTCTTTCACTGAAACGCCGTCTGGCGAGCTCGGAAAAATAAAGTAAAGAGCCTTGTTGATAACCAAGGGGTGGTGCAGAAGGACCATCAGATGATGGGTTCGGTGGCACAGGAATATTTTAGTTCTATCTTTTCACTTGATACTAACCTGAACCCAGCACCTGTCATTGAGCTTTTTAACCCTGTTGTTACTGATGTGAAGAATGAAAAGCTATGTGCAGAATTTACGGAGAAGGAGATTGCGGATGGGCTCTTCCAGATTGGTCCTCTCAAAGCCCCCGGCAATGATGGTCTACCTGCGCGCTTCTTCCAGAGAAATTGGAGCATTTTTAAGGAAGAGGTGGTTAAGGCGGTAAGGGAGTTCTTTCGTACTGGAATATGCCTGATGGAGAGAATGAAGTGATCATTGTTCTCATACCAAAAACGGACGAACCAAAAAGAGTTTCAGATTTTCAACCTATCTGTCTGTGCAACGTCTTATATAAGATTGTGGCAAAGTGTCTTGTTAATCGACTTCGACCTATTTTGGATGAGATCATATCTCTGGTTCAGAGTCACTTGTAGAAAACAGGGCTTTGGTCCAGGCCTGAAAAGCCCATTAATCCCGGTTCACTCACGAACCGGGACCAATGGGTGCATCGGTCCTGGTTCGTGAGGCCAGGGCGCCGGCCGGGCCTCGGGGGCCATTAGTCCCGGTTCGTGAGACCCCTTTGGTCCCGGTTCCAGACACGAACCGGGACCAATGGGCCTCGCTCCTGGCCCACAACCATTGGTCCCGGTTGGTGGCTGGAACCGGGACCAAATGTGCTCCTTTAGTCCCGGTTCTAGCCACCAACCAGGACTAAAGAGTGGCTTATATATACCCCCGCCCCTGCCCGCGAGCAGAGCCATTGCTCTGTTTTTTTTTGCCCGGCCGTGGGAGAGCTTTGTGGTGCTCTAGCTCACCTCCTATGCACATGAGGTGTTCGATGAAATGCCCGAGCCACACTTAAGCTTTCTCCTCTCGAAGCTCCTTGTCCAAGCTCCATTTTCCTCAAGATTTCTCTAGGTTTGGCGGTCCGTCCTGTCCCGTCCCCGTCCTCACCGCCGTCGATCGCCCGCGCCGATCTCGTCGCCGGCACCACCGTGGTGAGCCTCTTGTTCTTATCTTCTTTCTAAAAAAAGTTCTTACTTGTATGATTTAGATAGATACTTGTATGGTTTTTGACACACTTAATTATATATAATGTACGCAGATGAACCGGCAATGGATGTACGGTGACAGACGCACCTCCGAGTACATTAAGGGCGTGCATAATTTTCTCGAAGTGGCTGAGGCAAACAAGCAGAATGGTTTTATGTGTTGTCCATGCCCTATATGTGGGAATACGAAGTCTTACTCTGACTCAACAACCCTTCACACCCACCTGCTTATGAAGGGTTTCATGCCACACTATATTGTTTGGACCAAGCACGGAGAAAGAGGGGTTATGATGGAAGACAACGAAGAAGAAGAGGATGATGACAACTATGTGCCCCCTGAATACGGTGGTGCTGCAACGGGGGAAGCTGAAGATCAAGAGGAACCAGACGATGTGCCCGATGATGATCTTTGCCGGGTCATTGTTGATGCAAAGAGACAATGCAAAAGTGAAAAGGAGAAGTTGAAGTTCGATCGCATGTTAGAGGATCACAAAAAAGGGTTGTACCCAAATTGTGAAGATGGCAACACAATGCTCGGTACCACACTGGAATTGCTGCAGTGGAAGGAAGAGAATGGTGTATCTGACAACGGATTTGAGAAGCTACTGAAAATATTGAAGAAGAAGCTTCCAATGGATAACGAATTGCCCGACAGTACGTACAAAGAAGGTTCTATGCCCTCTAGGATTGGAGGTGCAGAAGATACATGTATGCCGTAATGACTGCATTCTCTACAGCGGTGCGTACGAGGATTTGAACGCATGCCTGGTATGCAGTGCATTGCGGTATAAGATCAGATGAGATGACCCTGGTGATGTTGAGGGCGAGCGGCCCAGGAAGAGGGTTCCTGCCAAGGTGATGTGGTATGCTCCTATAATACCACGGTTGAAACGTCTGTTCAGAAACAAAGAGCATGCCAAGTTGATGCGATGGCACAAAGAGGACCGTAAGAAAGACGGGAAGTTGAGAGCACCCGCTGACGGGTCGCAGTGGAGAAAAATCGAGAGAAAGTGGGGGGGACTTTGCAGGTGATGCAAGGAATGTATGGTTTGGTTTAAGCGCGGATGGCATTAATCCTTTTGGGGAGCATAGCAGCAATCATAGCACCTGGCCCGTGACTCTATGTATCTATAACCTTCCTCCTTGGCTGTGCATGAAGCGGAAGTGCATTATGATGCCAGTTCTCATCCAAGGCCCTAAGCAACCCGGCAACGACATTGATGTGTACCTAAGGCCATTAGTTGAAGAACTTTTACAGCTGTGGAATGGAAAAGGTGTACGTGTGTGGGATGAGCAAGACCAGCAGGAATTTGACCTACATGCGTTGCTGTTTGTAACCATCAATGATTGGCCTGCTCTCAGTAACCTTTCAGGACAGACAAACAAGGGATACCACGCATGCATGCACTGTTTAGATGACACCGAAAGTATATATTTGGACAAATGCAGGAAGAATATGTACCTGGGGCATCGTCGATTTCTTCCGACCAACCATCAATGTTGAAAGAAAGGCAAGCATTTCAAAGGCGAGGCAGATCACCGAAAGAAGCCCGCCATCCGTACTGGTGATCACATACTTGCTATGGTCAATGATTTACAAGTGATCTTTGGAAAGGGTCCCGGCGGAATATTTGTTCCGAATGACGCTGAGGGACGCTTACCCATGTGGAAGAAGAAATCTATATTTTGGGACCTACCCTATTGGAAAGACCTAGAGGTCCGCTCTGCAATCGACGTGATGCACGTGACGAAGAATCTTTGCGTGAACCTGCTAGGCTATTTGTGCGTGTATGGGAAGACAAAACATACACCAGAGGCATGGGAGGACCAGCAACGTGTGCACGAAAAAGATGACATGCCTCCAAAGTAGTATGAAGGTCCTGCCAACTACGCTCTTACCAAAGAAGAGAAGGAAATCTTCTTTGAATGCCTGCTTAGTATGAAGGTCCCGTCTGGCTTCTCGTCGAATATAAAGGGAATAATAAATATGGCAGAGAAAAAGTTCCAGAACCTAAATTCTCATGACTGCCACGTGATTATGACGCAACAGCTTCCGGTTGCATTGAGGGGGCTTCTACCGGAAAACGTTCGATTTGCCATTATGAAGCTATGTGCATTCCTCAATGCAATCTCTCAGAAGATGAGTTTTCGTAT
This sequence comes from Thinopyrum obtusiflorum, assembly GCA_036873465.1. NCBI lineage: Eukaryota > Viridiplantae > Streptophyta > Magnoliopsida > Poales > Poaceae > Thinopyrum > Thinopyrum obtusiflorum. The sequence goes on from JAAAWM010009877.1 coordinate 18,362, forward strand.
GAAACCCTGATACTTCGAAAGAGATTGTCCATTTTGTACATGAAGTGCATCCAGTTTTTGCCGTAACCCTCTCAACTTTTCATAACATGCTATGTGGGTGAAATGATGATACCATGCCAACTTTCAACCTTTTCAGCGTTCATTTGTAGTGCTTTTCAATTTCAGGGTCATTTGGCTTAAAAAAATCAGTAAATGCATGAAAAATACCAGATGAAGTCAGAAAGGGTTGAAAATTGATGATGTGGCTTTGAATGGTTCATTTTGAACACACAAAAAGTCTGGAGTTCAAATCAGTTCAAAAAAATGAAATACCTTTGTAACAGATGAGTTTTCGTCCGAAACCCTGATACTTCGAAAGAGATTGTCCGTTTTGTACACGAAGTAAATCCAATTGTTGCCGTAACCCTCTCAACTTTTTATAACATGCTATGTGGGTGAAATTATGATACCATGCCAACTTTCAACCTTTTCAGAGTTCATTTGTAGTGCTTTTCAATTTCAGGGTCATTTAGCTAAAAAAATAGTAAATACATGAAAAATACCAAATGAACTCAGAAAGGGTTGAAAATTGATGATGTGGCTTTGAATGATGCATTTTGAACACACAAAAAGTCTGGAGTTCAAATAAGTTCGAAAAAATGAAATCCCTTTGTAACAGATGAGTTTTCATCCGAAACCCTGATACTTCGAAATAGGTTGTCCGTTTTGTACACGAAGTGCATCCAGTTTTTGCTGTAACCCTCTCAACTTTTTATAACATGCTACGTGGGTGAAATGATGATTCCATGCCAACTTTCAACCTTTTCAGAGTTAATTTGTAGTGCTTTTCAATTTCAGGGTCATTTAACTCAAAAAATCAGTAAATACATGAAAAATACCAAATGAAGTCAGAAAGGGTTGAAAATTGCTGATGTCGCTTTGAATGGTGCATTTTGAACACACAAAAAGTATGAAGTTCAAATAAGTTCAAAAAAAAGAAATCCCTTTGTAACAGATGAGTTTTCGTCCGAAACTCTGATACTTGGAAAGAGATTGTCCATTTTGTACACGAAGTGCATCCAGTGTTTGCCGTAACCCTCTCAACTTTTTAGCACATACTATGTGGGTGAAATGATGATACGATGCCAACTTTGTAAAGAATGAACTAATAGCAAAAAGAATAAACTAGAAAACTTTTCTGAAACTTTAATAGCAAAAAGAATGAACTAAAAATAATCAATTAAAATATTCTGTTATGATCAACTAAAACAAAACTATAATATTCTTCAATAGCAAAAAGAATCAACTAAAAAGCTTTTATAAAACTCTAATAGCAAAAGAAATTAACTAAAAAGCTTTTATAAACCTCTAATATTTTTGAAACTAAAATTATATAAAATTTATGCAACTAAAATGATCAAAGTATTTTTTGTTCAAAACATTAAAAGCAAAAAGAATTTTCATAAAGAATTTTTTTGTTAAAAACTTTAATAGCAAACTAAAATAACAAAATCTGTTTTTGATTAAAACAGACATTTAAAATAACCTAAAAATTACCAAATTGAATATAATGATAAAACACAGTAATATTAAATAGCAGGAAAAAAAATCACTCAAAAATATATTTTTATAGTAAAGTTATTCACAAACTAGTGATTCACACAAATTTAAAAGAATTCAAATTTAAACTATTCAAATTTGAAAACTAATAGCACTAACAGAAAGTTTATAATTTTTTGACCTAAAAGCAAAAAGAATTAAAAAATGAAGCAAAAAACAAAAGAAAATAAATAATGCAAAAAACAAAACAAAAATACTAGAAAAAAATAAAAAAAATGCCGCCTACTGAGCCACCACAGCCTGAATACGACTAGAAACCCAACCAGCCAGGTGGGCCAGGATTCAGGCCCGCAGAAGGCCTTGTAGGCCCACAGGCATATACAACGAGGTTAGGCCCGCAAGCCTGCTTTAGAGAGGAGCTCGAAGGCTCAGGCGCACCACGGCTTTTAAACAGGTGCGCCTCTCTCTCAGCTAGCGAGGTGGGACTAAACTCCCAGCACCACGCCGCTGTGCAAGCCCATTGGTCCCGGTTGGTGGCACGAACTGGGACCAATGCCCCCCTTTGGTCCCTGTTCGTGGCACCCACCGGGACAAATGCCACCCTTTGGTCCCGGTTCGTGCCACCAACCGGGACCAAAGGGTTGTGCTTCCCGCCCTTTCGCCTGGCCAAAACAGACCTTTGGTCCTGGTTGGTGGCACGAACCGGGACCAAAGGGTGGCATTGGTCCCAGTTTGTGCCACAAACCGGGACTAAAGGTGTGGCTATATAAGCCAACACTTAGGAAAATTTCCCCAAGTGCTCCCATTCTCCCCCGACGCCGCCAGGCCGCTCCTCATCGCCGTCGCCGCGCCCTGCCCCATCGCCGTCCACTCCTCGTCACCTTTCGCCGTCGCCGACGCCTCCCCGACGACGCCAAGCTCGACGCCAGGCTGCCCCGTCGTCGCGCCCGTGCCCCGTCGTCCCCGTCGCCGTCGTCGCCGTCGCCCGTGCCCCCTCGTCGCCGTCGCCGTCGTCTTCCCTGAGCCCCCCCCCCCCCCCCCCCCCCCCCCCCCCCCCCCCCCCCCCCCCCCCCCCCCCCCCCCCCCCCCCCCCCCCCCCCCCCCCCCCCCCCCCCCCCCCCCCCCCCCCCCCCCCCCCCCCCCCCCCCCCCCCCCCCCCCCCCCCCCCCCCCCCCCCCCCCCCCCCCCCCCCCCCCCCCCCCCCCCCCCCCCCCCCCCCCCCCCCCCCCCCCCCCCCCCCCCCCCCCCCCCCCCCCCCCCCCCCCCCCCCCCCCCCCCCCCCCCCCCCCCCCCCCCCCCCCCCCCCCCCCCCCCCCCCCCCCCCCCCCCCCCCCCCCCCCCCCCCCCCCCCCCCCCCCCCCCCCCCCCCCCCCCCCCCCCCCCCCCCCCCCCCCCCCCCCCCCCCCCCCCCCCCCCCCCCCCCCCCCCCCCCCCCCCCCCCCCCCCCCCCCCCCCCCCCCCCCCCCCCCCCCCCCCCCCCCCCCCCCCCCCCCCCCCCCCCCCCCCCCCCCCCCCCCCCCCCCCCCCCCCCCCCCCCCCCCCCCCCCCCCCCCCCCCCCCCCCCCCCCCCCCCCCCCCCCCCCCCCCCCCCCCCCCCCCCCCCCCCCCCCCCCCCCCCCCCCCCCCCCCCCCCCCCCCCCCCCCCCCCCCCCCCCCCCCCCCCCCCCCCCCCCCCCCCCCCCCCCCCCCCCCCCCCCCCCCCCCCCCCCCCCCCCCCCCCCCCCCCCCCCCCCCCCCCCCCCCCCCCCCCCCCCCCCCCCCCCCCCCCCCCCCCCCCCCCCCCCCCCCCCCCCCCCCCCCCCCCCCCCCCCCCCCCCCCCCCCCCCCCCCCCCCCCCCCCCCCCCCCCCCCCCCCCCCCCCCCCCCCCCCCCCCCCCCCCCCCCCCCCCCCCCCCCCCCCCCCCCCCCCCCCCCCCCCCCCCCCCCCCCCCCCCCCCCCCCCCCCCCCCCCCCCCCCCCCCCCCCCCCCCCCCCCCCCCCCCCCCCCCCCCCCCCCCCCCCCCCCCCCCCCCCCCCCCCCCCCCCCCCCCCCCCCCCCCCCCCCCCCCCCCCCCCCCCCCCCCCCCCCCCCCCCCCCCCCCCCCCCCCCCCCCCCCCCCCCCCCCCCCCCCCCCCCCCCCCCCCCCCCCCCCCCCCCCCCCCCCCCCCCCCCCCCCCCCCCCCCCCCCCCCCCCCCCCCCCCCCCCCCCCCCCCCCCCCCCCCCCCCCCCCCCCCCCCCCCCCCCCCCCCCCCCCCCCCCCCCCCCCCCCCCCCCCCCCCCCCCCCCCCCCCCCCCCCCCCCCCCCCCCCCCCCCCCCCCCCCCCCCCCCCCCCCCCCCCCCCCCCCCCCCCCCCCCCCCCCCCCCCCCCCCCCCCCCCCCCCCCCCCCCCCCCCCCCCCCCCCCCCCCCCCCCCCCCCCCCCCCCCCCCCCCCCCCCCCCCCCCCCCCCCCCCCCCCCCCCCCCCCCCCCCCCCCCCCCCCCCCCCCCCCCCCCCCCCCCCCCCCCCCCCCCCCCCCCCCCCCCCCCCCCCCCCCCCCCCCCCCCCCCCCCCCCCCCCCCCCCCCCCCCCCCCCCCCCCCCCCCCCCCCCCCCCCCCCCCCCCCCCCCCCCCCCCCCCCCCCCCCCCCCCCCCCCCCCCCCCCCCCCCCCCCCCCCCCCCCCCCCCCCCCCCCCCCCCCCCCCCCCCCCCCCCCCCCCCCCCCCCCCCCCCCCCCCCCCCCCCCCCCCCCCCCCCCCCCCCCCCCCCCCCCCCCCCCCCCCCCCCCCCCCCCCCCCCCCCCCCCCCCCCCCCCCCCCCCCCCCCCCCCCCCCCCCCCCCCCCCCCCCCCCCCCCCCCCCCCCCCCCCCCCCCCCCCCCCCCCCCCCCCCCCCCCCCCCCCCCCCCCCCCCCCCCCCCCCCCCCCCCCCCCCCCCCCCCCCCCCCCCCCCCCCCCCCCCCCCCCCCCCCCCCCCCCCCCCCCCCCCCCCCCCCCCCCCCCCCCCCCCCCCCCCCCCCCCCCCCCCCCCCCCCCCCCCCCCCCCCCCCCCCCCCCCCCCCCCCCCCCCCCCCCCCCCCCCCCCCCCCCCCCCCCCCCCCCCCCCCCCCCCCCCCCCCCCCCCCCCCCCCCCCCCCCCCCCCCCCCCCCCCCCCCCCCCCCCCCCCCCCCCCCCCCCCCCCCCCCCCCCCCCCCCCCCCCCCCCCCCCCCCCCCCCCCCCCCCCCCCCCCCCCCCCCCCCCCCCCCCCCCCCCCCCCCCCCCCCCCCCCCCCCCCCCCCCCCCCCCCCCCCCCCCCCCCCCCCCCCCCCCCCCCCCCCCCCCCCCCCCCCCCCCCCCCCCCCCCCCCCCCCCCCCCCCCCCCCCCCCCCCCCCCCCCCCCCCCCCCCCCCCCCCCCCCCCCCCCCCCCCCCCCCCCCCCCCCCCCCCCCCCCCCCCCCCCCCCCCCCCCCCCCCCCCCCCCCCCCCCCCCCCCCCCCCCCCCCCCCCCCCCCCCCCCCCCCCCCCCCCCCCCCCCCCCCCCCCCCCCCCCCCCCCCCCCCCCCCCCCCCCCCCCCCCCCCCCCCCCCCCCCCCCCCCCCCCCCCCCCCCCCCCCCCCCCCCCCCCCCCCCCCCCCCCCCCCCCCCCCCCCCCCCCCCCCCCCCCCCCCCCCCCCCCCCCCCCCCCCCCCCCCCCCCCCCCCCCCCCCCCCCCCCCCCCCCCCCCCCCCCCCCCCCCCCCCCCCCCCCCCCCCCCCCCCCCCCCCCCCCCCCCCCCCCCCCCCCCCCCCCCCCCCCCCCCCCCCCCCCCCCCCCCCCCCCCCCCCCCCCCCCCCCCCCCCCCCCCCCCCCCCCCCCCCCCCCCCCCCCCCCCCCCCCCCCCCCCCCCCCCCCCCCCCCCCCCCCCCCCCCCCCCCCCCCCCCCCCCCCCCCCCCCCCCCCCCCCCCCCCCCCCCCCCCCCCCCCCCCCCCCCCCCCCCCCCCCCCCCCCCCCCCCCCCCCCCCCCCCCCCCCCCCCCCCCCCCCCCCCCCCCCCCCCCCCCCCCCCCCCCCCCCCCCCCCCCCCCCCCCCCCCCCCCCCCCCCCCCCCCCCCCCCCCCCCCCCCCCCCCCCCCCCCCCCCCCCCCCCCCCCCCCCCCCCCCCCCCCCCCCCCCCCCCCCCCCCCCCCCCCCCCCCCCCCCCCCCCCCCCCCCCCCCCCCCCCCCCCCCCCCCCCCCCCCCCCCCCCCCCCCCCCCCCCCCCCCCCCCCCCCCCCCCCCCCCCCCCCCCCCCCCCCCCCCCCCCCCCCCCCCCCCCCCCCCCCCCCCCCCCCCCCCCCCCCCCCCCCCCCCCCCCCCCCCCCCCCCCCCCCCCCCCCCCCCCCCCCCCCCCCCCCCCCCCCCCCCCCCCCCCCCCCCCCCCCCCCCCCCCCCCCCCCCCCCCCCCCCCCCCCCCCCCCCCCCCCCCCCCCCCCCCCCCCCCCCCCCCCCCCCCCCCCCCCCCCCCCCCCCCCCCCCCCCCCCCCCCCCCCCCCCCCCCCCCCCCCCCCCCCCCCCCCCCCCCCCCCCCCCCCCCCCCCCCCCCCCCCCCCCCCCCCCCCCCCCCCCCCCCCCCCCCCCCCCCCCCCCCCCCCCCCCCCCCCCCCCCCCCCCCCCCCCCCCCCCCCCCCCCCCCCCCCCCCCCCCCCCCCCCCCCCCCCCCCCCCCCCCCCCCCCCCCCCCCCCCCCCCCCCCCCCCCCCCCCCCCCCCCCCCCCCCCCCCCCCCCCCCCCCCCCCCCCCCCCCCCCCCCCCCCCCCCCCCCCCCCCCCCCCCCCCCCCCCCCCCCCCCCCCCCCCCCCCCCCCCCCCCCCCCCCCCCCCCCCCCCCCCCCCCCCCCCCCCCCCCCCCCCCCCCCCCCCCCCCCCCCCCCCCCCCCCCCCCCCCCCCCCCCCCCCCCCCCCCCCCCCCCCCCCCCCCCCCCCCCCCCCCCCCCCCCCCCCCCCCCCCCCCCCCCCCCCCCCCCCCCCCCCCCCCCCCCCCCCCCCCCCCCCCCCCCCCCCCCCCCCCCCCCCCCCCCCCCCCCCCCCCCCCCCCCCCCCCCCCCCCCCCCCCCCCCCCCCCCCCCCCCCCCCCCCCCCCCCCCCCCCCCCCCCCCCCCCCCCCCCCCCCCCCCCCCCCCCCCCCCCCCCCCCCCCCCCCCCCCCCCCCCCCCCCCCCCCCCCCCCCCCCCCCCCCCCCCCCCCCCCCCCCCCCCCCCCCCCCCCCCCCCCCCCCCCCCCCCCCCCCCCCCCCCCCCCCCCCCCCCCCCCCCCCCCCCCCCCCCCCCCCCCCCCCCCCCCCCCCCCCCCCCCCCCCCCCCCCCCCCCCCCCCCCCCCCCCCCCCCCCCCCCCCCCCCCCCCCCCCCCCCCCCCCCCCCCCCCCCCCCCCCCCCCCCCCCCCCCCCCCCCCCCCCCCCCCCCCCCCCCCCCCCCCCCCCCCCCCCCCCCCCCCCCCCCCCCCCCCCCCCCCCCCCCCCCCCCCCCCCCCCCCCCCCCCCCCCCCCCCCCCCCCCCCCCCCCCCCCCCCCCCCCCCCCCCCCCCCCCCCCCCCCCCCCCCCCCCCCCCCCCCCCCCCCCCCCCCCCCCCCCCCCCCCCCCCCCCCCCCCCCCCCCCCCCCCCCCCCCCTACGGCAAAAACTGGATGCAATTCGTGTACAAAACGGACAATCTCTTTCGAAGTATCAGGGTTTCGCACGAAAACTCATCCGTTACAAAGGGATTTCATTATTTTGAACTTATTTGAACTCCAGACTCTTTGTATGTTCAAAATGCACCATTCAAAGCCACATCAGCAATTTTCAACCCTTTCTGACTTCATTTGTTCTTTTTCAGGCATTCACTCATATTTTTGAGCTAAATGACCCCCCCCCCCCCCCCCCCCCCCCCCCCCCCCCCCCCCCCCCCCCCCCCCCCCCCCCCCCCCCCCCCCCCCCCCCCCCCCCCCCCCCCCCCCCCCCCCCCCCCCCCCCCCCCCCCCCCCCCCCCCCCCCCCCCCCCCCCCCCCCCCCCCCCCCCCCCTCGGACGAAAACTCATCTGTTACAAAGGGATTTCATTATTTTGAACTTATTTGAACTCCAGACTCTTTGTGTGTTCAAAATGCACCATTCAAAGCCACATCAGAAATTTTCAACCCTTTCTGACTTCATTTGTTCTTTTTCAGGCATTCACTCATATTTTTGAGCTAATTGACCATGAAATTGAAAAGCACTACAAATGATCTCTGAAAAGGTTGAAAGTTGGCATGGTATCATCATTTCACCCACATAGCATGTGCTAAAAAGTTGAGAGGGTTACGGCAAAAACTAGATGCACTTCGTGTACAAAACGACCAATCTCTTTCGAAGTATCAGGGTTTCGGACGACAACTCATCTGTTACAAAGGGATTTCATTATTTTGAACTTATTTGAACTCCAGACTCTTTGTGTGTTCAAAATGCACCATTCAAAGCCACATCAGCAATTTTCAACCCTTTCTGACTTCATTTGTTCTTTTTCAGGCATTCACTCATATTTTTGAGCTAAATGACCATGAAATTGAAAAGCACTACAAATGATCTCTGAAAAGGCTGAAAGTTGGCATGGTATCGTCATTTCACCCACATAGCATGTGCTAAAAAGTTGAGAGGGTTACGGCAAAAACTGGCAGACTCTTTGTGTGTTCAAAATGCACCATTCAAAGCCACATCAGCAATTTTCAACCCTTTCTGACTTCATTTATTCTTTTCCAGGCATTCACTCATATTTTTGAGCTAAATGACCATGAAATTGAAAAGCACTACAAATGATCTCTGAAAAGGTTAAAGTTGGCATGGTATCATCATTTCACCCACATAGCCTGTGCTAAAAAGTTGAGAGGGTTACGGCAAAAACTGGATGCACTTCGTGTACAAAACGGACAATCTCTTTTGAAGTATCAGGTCTTCGGACCCCCCCCCCCCCCCCCCCCCCCCCCCCCCCCCCCCCCCCCCCCCCCCCCCCCCCCCCCCCCCCCCCCCCCCCCCCCCCCCCCCCCCCCCCCCCCCCCCCCCCCCCCCCCCCCCCCCCCCCCCCCCCCCCCCCCCCCCCCCCCCCCCCCCCCCCCCCCCCCCCCCCCCCCCCCCCCCCCCCCCCCCCCCCCCCCCCCCCCCCCCCCCCCCCCCCCCCCCCCCCCCCCCCCCCCCCCCCCCCCCCCCCCCCCCCCCCCCCCCCCCCCCCCCCCCCCCCCCCCCCCCCCCCCCCCCCCCCCCCCCCCCCCCCCCCCCCCCCCCCCCCCCCCCCCCCCCCCCCCCCCCCCCCCCCCCCCCCCCCCCCCCCCCCCCCCCCATTCCAATTTTTCAAACTTATTTCAACTCCAGACTTTTTGCACGTTCAGTATCCACCATTCAAAGCCACGTCATCAATTTTCAACCCTTTCTGACTTCATTTGCTATTTTTCATGCATTTACTAATTTTTTGAGCTACATGACCCTGAAATTGAAAAGCACTACAAATGAACTCTGAAAAGGTTGAAAATTGGCATGGTATCATCATTTCACCCACATAGCATGTGCAAAAAAGTTGAGAGGGTTACGGAAAAAATTGGATGCACTTCGTGTACAAAATGGACAGTCTCTTTTGAAGTATCAGGGTTTCCGACGAAAACTCATCTGTTACAAAGGCATTTCAATTTTTTAAACTTATTTCAACTCCAGACCTTTTATGCGTTCAGTATGCACCATTCAAAGTGACATCATCAATTTTCAACCCTTTCTGACTTCATTTGCTATTTTTCATGCATTTACTGCTTTTTTTTAAAGCTAAATGACCCTGAAATTGAAAAGCACTACAAATGAACTCTGAAAAGGTTGAAAGTTGGCATGGTATCATCATTTCACCCACATAGCGTGCTAAAAATTTGAGAGGGTTATGGCAAAAACTGGATGCACTTCGTCTACAAAATGGACAATCTCTTTCGAAGTATCAGGGTTTCGGACGAAAACTCATCTGTTACAAGAGGCATTTTAATTTTTTAAACTTATTTCAACTCCAGACTTTTTGTGCGTTCAGTATGCACCATTCAAAGCCACGTCATCAATTTTCAATCCTTTCTGACTTCATTTGCTATTTTTCATGCATTTACTGATTTTTTATAGCTAAATGACCCTGAAATTGAAAACCACTACAAATGAACTCTGAAAAGGTTGAAAGTTGGCATGGTATTATCATTTTACCCATAGAGCATGTGCTAAAAAGTTGACAGGTTACGGCAAAAACTAGATGCAATTCGTGTACAAAATGGACAATCTCTTTCGAAGTATCAGGGTTTCGGACGAAAACTCATCTGTTACAAAGGCATTTCAATTTTTAAACTTATTTCAACTCCAAAATTTTTGTGCATTCATTATGCACCATTCAAAGCCACGTCATCAATTTTCAACCCTTTATGACTTCATTTGCTATTTTTCATGCATTTACTGATTTTTTTAGCTAAATGACCCTGAAATTATAAAAGCACTACAAATGAACTCTAAAAAGGTTGAAAGTTGGCATGGTATCATCATTTCCCCCACATAGCATATGCTAAAAAGTTGAGAGGGTTACGGCAAAAACTGGATGCACTTCGTGTACAAAACGGACAATCTCTTTCGAAGTATCAGGGTATCGGACGAAAACTCATCTGTTACAAAGGCATTCCAATTTTTCAAACTTATTTCAACTCCAGAATTTTTGCACGTTCAGTATGCACCATTCAAAGCCACGTCATCAATTTTCAACCCTTTCAGACTTCATTTGCTATTTGTCATGCATTTATTAATTTTTTGAGCTAAATGACCCTGAAATTGAAAAGCACTACAAATGAACTCTGAAAAGGTTGAAAATTGGCATGGTATCATCATTTCACCCACATAGCATGTGCAAAAAAGTTGAGAGGGTTACGGCAAAAACTGGATGCACTTCATGTACAAAATGGACAATCTCTTTTAAAGTATCAGGGTTTTGGACGAAAACTCATCTGTTACAAAGGCATTTCAATTTTTTAAACCTATTTCAACTCCAGACTTTTTGTGCGTTCAGTATGCACCATTCAAAGTGACGTCATCAATTTTCAACCGTTTCTGACTTTATTTGCTATTTTTCATGCATTTACTGATTTTTTTAGCTAAATGACCCTGAAATTGAAAAGCACTACAAATGAACTCTGAAAAGGTTGAAAGTTGGCATGGTATTATCATTTCACCCGCATAGCATGTGCTAAAAATTTGGGAGAGTTACGGCAAAAACTAGATGCACCTCGTGTACAAAATGGACAATCTCTTTCGAAGAATCAGGGCTTCGGACGAAAACTCATCTGTTACAAAGGCATTTCAATTTTTTAAACTTATTTCAACTCCAGACTTTTGGTGCATTCAATATGCACCATTCAAAGTCATGTCATCAATTTTCAACCTTTTATGACTTCATTTGCTATTTTTCATGCATTTACTGATTTTTTTGAGCTAAATGACCCTGAAATTGAAAAGCACTACAAATGAACTCTGAAAAGGTTGAAAGTTGGCATGGTATCATCATTTCACCCACATAGCACGTGCTAAAAAGTTGAGAGGGTTACGGCAAAACTGGATGCACTTCGTGTATAAAATGGACAATCTCTTTCGAAGTATGAGGGTTTTGGACGAAAACTCATCTGTTACAAAAGGCATTTCTATTTTTTAAACTTATTTCAACTCCAGACTTTTTGTGCGTTCAGTATGCACCATTCAAAGCCACGTCATCAATTTTCAACCCTTTCCGACTTCATTTGCTATTTTTCATCCATTTACTGATTTTTTTAGCCAAATGACCCTGAAATTGAAAACCACTACAAATGAACTGTGAAAAGGTTGAAAGTTGGCATGGTATTATCATTTTACCCACATAGCATGTGCTAAAAATTTGATAGGTTACGGCAAAAACTGGATGCAATTCGTGTACAAAATGGACAATCTCTTTCGAAGTATCAGGGTTTCGGACGAAAACTGATATGTTACAAAGGCATTTCAATTTTTTTAACTTATTTCAACTCCAGAATTTTTGGGCATTCAGTATGCACCATTCAAAGTC
>JAAAWM010009878.1:0-29896 GCA_036873465.1 Thinopyrum obtusiflorum
GCCCAAGCGCCTCAAAGACTTCCTGCAGGAGGAGAAATTGTACACATTTGTCGATTTCAGCATTGGAGGTGACAAGCGGATGCTGAACAAGTCTGGTTTGGAGATCAACCCCAACAACTTTATCGACATGCAGCGCAAGTGGAAAGATCCAACCACCAACAAATACTACGACTCCTTGGCCGATGTAGCAGCCATCGTCATCCACCCATTCTACAAAGGCATGAAGAAGAACATCGACACGCAGGAAGACCACAAACTGTGGGGGACCAGCTCGCTGCCAGACAAACTCATCGAGTACGCAGGAATAGATGCGTATGCCACGTACAAGTCATGGAAGACAATTGACAACATCGTGACAGGTTGGGATATTTCAAAAGAGCAGGAGGTTGACCCCTACTACCACTGCAACTTCGCGGGATGAAGATGCATGAAAGTCTGCCTTCGTGTTGCTCGCGCTTCTGCCTGTCCTTAATCTTGTTGTTTCAGATTTGTAGTTTGCTTTCATTATGTTGAACCGGGGGGGGGGGGGGGGGGGGGGGGGGGGGGGGGGGGGGGGGGGGGGGGGGGGGGGGGGGGGGGGGGGGGGGGGGGGGGGGGGGGGGGGGGGGGGGGGGGGGGGGGGGGGGGGGGGGGGGGGGGGGGGGGGGGGGGGGGGGGGGGGGGGGGGGGGGGGGGGGGGGGGGGGGGGGGGGGGGGGGGGGGGGGGGGGGGGGGGGGGGGGGGGGGGGGGGGGGGGGGGGGGGGGGGGGGGGGGGGGGGGGGGGGGGGGGGGGGGGGGGGGGGGGGGGGGGGGGGGGGGGGGGGGGGGGGGGGGGGGGGGGGGGGGGGGGGGGGGGGGGGGGGGGGGGGGGGGGGGGGGGGGGGGGGGGGGGGGGGGGGGGGGGGGGGGGGGGGGGGGGGGGGGGGGGGGGGGGGGGGGGGGGGGGGGGGGGGGGGGGGGGGGGGGGGGGGGGGGGGGGGGGGGGGGGGGGGGGGGGGGGGGGGGGGGGGGGGGGGGGGGGGGGGGGGGGGGGGGGGGGGGGGGGGGGGGGGGGGGGGGGGGGGGGGGGGGGGGGGGGGGGGGGGGGGGGGGGGGGGGGGGGGGGGGGGGGGGGGGGGGGGGGGGGGGGGGGGGGGGGGGGGGGGGGGGGGGGGGGGGGGGGGGGGGGGGGGGGGGGGGGGGGGGGGGGGGGGGGGGGGGGGGGGGGGGGGGGGGGGGGGGGGGGGGGGGGGGGGGGGGGGGGGGGGGGGGGGGGGGGGGGGGGGGGGGGGGGGGGGGGGGGGGGGGGGGGGGGGGGGGGGGGGGGGGGGGGGGGGGGGGGGGGGGGGGGGGGGGGGGGGGGGGGGGGGGGGGGGGGGGGGGGGGGGGGGGGGGGGGGGGGGGGGGGGGGGGGGGGGGGGGGGGGGGGGGGGGGGGGGGGGGGGGGGGGGGGGGGGGGGGGGGGGGGGGGGGGGGGGGGGGGGGGGGGGGGGGGGGGGGGGGGGGGGGGGGGGGGGGGGGGGGGGGGGGGGGGGGGGGGGGGGGGGGGGGGGGGGGGGGGGGGGGGGGGGGGGGGGGGGGGGGGGGGGGGGGGGGGGGGGGGGGGGGGGGGGGGGGGGGGGGGGGGGGGGGGGGGGGGGGGGGGGGGGGGGGGGGGGGGGGGGGGGGGGGGGGGGGGGGGGGGGGGGGGGGGGGGGGGGGGGGGGGGGGGGGGGGGGGGGGGGGGGGGGGGGGGGGGGGGGGGGGGGGGGGGGGGGGGGGGGGGGGGGGGGGGGGGGGGGGGGGGGGGGGGGGGGGGGGGGGGGGGGGGGGGGGGGGGGGGGGGGGGGGGGGGGGGGGGGGGGGGGGGGGGGGGGGGGGGGGGGGGGGGGGGGGGGGGGGGGGGGGGGGGGGGGGGGGGGGGGGGGGGGGGGGGGGGGGGGGGGGGGGGGGGGGGGGGGGGGGGGGGGGGGGGGGGGGGGGGGGGGGGGGGGGGGGGGGGGGGGGGGGGGGGGGGGGGGGGGGGGGGGGGGGGGGGGGGGGGGGGGGGGGGGGGGGGGGGGGGGGGGGGGGGGGGGGGGGGGGGGGGGGGGGGGGGGGGGGGGGGGGGGGGGGGGGGGGGGGGGGGGGGGGGGGGGGGGGGGGGGGGGGGGGGGGGGGGGGGGGGGGGGGGGGGGGGGGGGGGGGGGGGGGGGGGGGGGGGGGGGGGGGGGGGGGGGGGGGGGGGGGGGGGGGGGGGGGGGGGGGGGGGGGGGGGGGGGGGGGGGGGGGGGGGGGGGGGGGGGGGGGGGGGGGGGGGGGGGGGGGGGGGGGGGGGGGGGGGGGGGGGGGGGGGGGGGGGGGGGGGGGGGGGGGGGGGGGGGGGGGGGGGGGGGGGGGGGGGGGGGGGGGGGGGGGGGGGGGGGGGGGGGGGGGGGGGGGGGGGGGGGGGGGGGGGGGGGGGGGGGGGGGGGGGGGGGGGGGGGGGGGGGGGGGGGGGGGGGGGGGGGGGGGGGGGGGGGGGGGGGGGGGGGGGGGGGGGGGGGGGGGGGGGGGGGGGGGGGGGGGGGGGGGGGGGGGGGGGGGGGGGGGGGGGGGGGGGGGGGGGGGGGGGGGGGGGGGGGGGGGGGGGGGGGGGGGGGGGGGGGGGGGGGGGGGGGGGGGGGGGGGGGGGGGGGGGGGGGGGGGGGGGGGGGGGGGGGGGGGGGGGGGGGGGGGGGGGGGGGGGGGGGGGGGGGGGGGGGGGGGGGGGGGGGGGGGGGGGGGGGGGGGGGGGGGGGGGGGGGGGGGGGGGGGGGGGGGGGGGGGGGGGGGGGGGGGGGGGGGGGGGGGGGGGGGGGGGGGGGGGGGGGGGGGGGGGGGGGGGGGGGGGGGGGGGGGGGGGGGGGGGGGGGGGGGGGGGGGGGGGGGGGGGGGGGGGGGGGGGGGGGGGGGGGGGGGGGGGGGGGGGGGGGGGGGGGGGGGGGGGGGGGGGGGGGGGGGGGGGGGGGGGGGGGGGGGGGGGGGGGGGGGGGGGGGGGGGGGGGGGGGGGGGGGGGGGGGGGGGGGGGGGGGGGGGGGGGGGGGGGGGGGGGGGGGGGGGGGGGGGGGGGGGGGGGGGGGGGGGGGGGGGGGGGGGGGGGGGGGGGGGGGGGGGGGGGGGGGGGGGGGGGGGGGGGGGGGGGGGGGGGGGGGGGGGGGGGGGGGGGGGGGGGGGGGGGGGGGGGGGGGGGGGGGGGGGGGGGGGGGGGGGGGGGGGGGGGGGGGGGGGGGGGGGGGGGGGGGGGGGGGGGGGGGGGGGGGGGGGGGGGGGGGGGGGGGGGGGGGGGGGGGGGGGGGGGGGGGGGGGGGGGGGGGGGGGGGGGGGGGGGGGGGGGGGGGGGGGGGGGGGGGGGGGGGGGGGGGGGGGGGGGGGGGGGGGGGGGGGGGGGGGGGGGGGGGGGGGGGGGGGGGGGGGGGGGGGGGGGGGGGGGGGGGGGGGGGGGGGGGGGGGGGGGGGGGGGGGGGGGGGGGGGGGGGGGGGGGGGGGGGGGGGGGGGGGGGGGGGGGGGGGGGGGGGGGGGGGGGGGGGGGGGGGGGGGGGGGGGGGGGGGGGGGGGGGGGGGGGGGGGGGGGGGGGGGGGGGGGGGGGGGGGGGGGGGGGGGGGGGGGGGGGGGGGGGGGGGGGGGGGGGGGGGGGGGGGGGGGGGGGGGGGGGGGGGGGGGGGGGGGGGGGGGGGGGGGGGGGGGGGGGGGGGGGGGGGGGGGGGGGGGGGGGGGGGGGGGGGGGGGGGGGGGGGGGGGGGGGGGGGGGGGGGGGGGGGGGGGGGGGGGGGGGGGGGGGGGGGGGGGGGGGGGGGGGGGGGGGGGGGGGGGGGGGGGGGGGGGGGGGGGGGGGGGGGGGGGGGGGGGGGGGGGGGGGGGGGGGGGGGGGGGGGGGGGGGGGGGGGGGGGGGGGGGGGGGGGGGGGGGGGGGGGGGGGGGGGGGGGGGGGGGGGGGGGGGGGGGGGGGGGGGGGGGGGGGGCACCAGGAGCCAAAGCCTGAACCTCCTTGGGAAGCTCCGTCACCAGAAGTTGGTTATTCCGGTTGAACACAACTCTATACAGATCCTCAGCGTTCCAATCAACAATACGAGGCTGCAAAACAATAAAACAAATTATCAAAAATCATGACACATAAAAATAAGAATACATAATCAGCCAAACACAGAAAAGTGAAAAGCTCAACTAGAACCCACGTCATTATTTCGAATGTTCTCAACGATCTTTTCACCATCATAGCATCCCGCATACTTCAGAGTATAATGGCCACATTCATTCGCGCCTTGAAGTGGAACCTTCACAAACATTGGTTTCTTTGCATAAACCTCCCATTTGGGCTGCTTGCTCGCATTGTACTGAGCATCACCATACACAGCCTTCATTACTTGGAGCAATCTGGAGATCTGTAAAAAAAGAAAAGAAACCACACATTTTAGGTCTCAGAAAAGCAGAAACAAAGATGCAGAAAAATTAATCCAGTACAGATAATAAATGTCCCCCCCCCCCCCCCCCCCCCCCCCCCCCCCCCCCCCCCCCCCCCCCCCCCCCCCCCCCCCCCCCCCCCCCCCCCCCCCCCCCCCCCCCCCCCCCCCCCCCCCCCCCCCCCCCCCCCCCCCCCCCCCCCCCCCCCCCCCCCCCCCCCCCCCCCCCCCCCCCCCCCCCCCCCCCCCCCCCCCCCCCCCCCCCCCCCCCCCCCCCCCCCCCCCCCCCCCCCCCCCCCCCCCCCCCCCCCCCCCCCCCCCCCCCCCCCCCCCCCCCCCCCCCCCCCCCCCCCCCCCCCCCCCCCCCCCCCCCCCCCCCCCCCCCCCCCCCCCCCCCCCCCCCCCCCCCCCCCCCCCCCCCCCCCCCCCCCCCCCCCCCCCCCCCCCCCCCCCCCCCCCCCCCCCCCCCCCCCCCCCCCCCCCCCCCCCCCCCCCCCCCCCCCCCCCCCCCCCCCCCCCCCCCCCCCCCCCCCCCCCCCCCCCCCCCCCCCCCCCCCCCCCCCCCCCCCCCCCCCCCCCCCCCCCCCCCCCCCCCCCCCCCCCCCCCCCCCCCCCCCCCCCCCCCCCCCCCCCCCCCCCCCCCCCCCCCCCCCCCCCCCCCCCCCCCCCCCCCCCCCCCCCCCCCCCCCCCCCCCCCCCCCCCCCCCCCCCCCCCCCCCCCCCCCCCCCCCCCCCCCCCCCCCCCCCCCCCCCCCCCCCCCCCCCCCCCCCCCCCCCCCCCCCCCCCCCCCCCCCCCCCCCCCCCCCCCCCCCCCCCCCCCCCCCCCCCCCCCCCCCCCCCCCCCCCCCCCCCCCCCCCCCCCCCCCCCCCCCCCCCCCCCCCCCCCCCCCCCCCCCCCCCCCCCCCCCCCCCCCCCCCCCCCCCCCCCCCCCCCCCCCCCCCCCCCCCCCCCCCCCCCCCCCCCCCCCCCCCCCCCCCCCCCCCCCCCCCCCCCCCCCCCCCCCCCCCCCCCCCCCCCCCCCCCCCCCCCCCCCCCCCCCCCCCCCCCCCCCCCCCCCCCCCCCCCCCCCCCCCCCCCCCCCCCCCCCCCCCCCCCCCCCCCCCCCCCCCCCCCCCCCCCCCCCCCCCCCCCCCCCCCCCCCCCCCCCCCCCCCCCCCCCCCCCCCCCCCCCCCCCCCCCCCCCCCCCCCCCCCCCCCCCCCCCCCCCCCCCCCCCCCCCCCCCCCCCCCCCCCCCCCCCCCCCCCCCCCCCCCCCCCCCCCCCCCCCCCCCCCCCCCCCCCCCCCCCCCCCCCCCCCCCCCCCCCCCCCCCCCCCCCCCCCCCCCCCCCCCCCCCCCCCCCCCCCCCCCCCCCCCCCCCCCCCCCCCCCCCCCCCCCCCCCCCCCCCCCCCCCCCCCCCCCCCCCCCCCCCCCCCCCCCCCCCCCCCCCCCCCCCCCCCCCCCCCCCCCCCCCCCCCCCCCCCCCCCCCCCCCCCCCCCCCCCCCCCCCCCCCCCCCCCCCCCCCCCCCCCCCCCCCCCCCCCCCCCCCCCCCCCCCCCCCCCCCCCCCCCCCCCCCCCCCCCCCCCCCCCCCCCCCCCCCCCCCCCCCCCCCCCCCCCCCCCCCCCCCCCCCCCCCCCCCCCCCCCCCCCCCCCCCCCCCCCCCCCCCCCCCCCCCCCCCCCCCCCCCCCCCCCCCCCCCCCCCCCCCCCCCCCCCCCCCCCCCCCCCCCCCCCCCCCCCCCCCCCCCCCCCCCCCCCCCCCCCCCCCCCCCCCCCCCCCCCCCCCCCCCCCCCCCCCCCCCCCCCCCCCCCCCCCCCCCCCCCCCCCCCCCCCCCCCCCCCCCCCCCCCCCCCCCCCCCCCCCCCCCCCCCCCCCCCCCCCCCCCCCCCCCCCCCCCCCCCCCCCCCCCCCCCCCCCCCCCCCCCCCCCCCCCCCCCCCCCCCCCCCCCCCCCCCCCCCCCCCCCCCCCCCCCCCCCCCCCCCCCCCCCCCCCCCCCCCCCCCCCCCCCCCCCCCCCCCCCCCCCCCCCCCCCCCCCCCCCCCCCCCCCCCCCCCCCCCCCCCCCCCCCCCCCCCCCCCCCCCCCCCCCCCCCCCCCCCCCCCCCCCCCCCCCCCCCCCCCCCCCCCCCCCCCCCCCCCCCCCCCCCCCCCCCCCCCCCCCCCCCCCCCCCCCCCCCCCCCCCCCCCCCCCCCCCCCCCCCCCCCCCCCCCCCCCCCCCCCCCCCCCCCCCCCCCCCCCCCCCCCCCCCCCCCCCCCCCCCCCCCCCCCCCCCCCCCCCCCCCCCCCCCCCCCCCCCCCCCCCCCCCCCCCCCCCCCCCCCCCCCCCCCCCCCCCCCCCCCCCCCCCCCCCCCCCCCCCCCCCCCCCCCCCCCCCCCCCCCCCCCCCCCCCCCCCCCCCCCCCCCCCCCCCCCCCCCCCCCCCCCCCCCCCCCCCCCCCCCCCCCCCCCCCCCCCCCCCCCCCCCCCCCCCCCCCCCCCCCCCCCCCCCCCCCCCCCCCCCCCCCCCCCCCCCCCCCCCCCCCCCCCCCCCCCCCCCCCCCCCCCCCCCCCCCCCCCCCCCCCCCCCCCCCCCCCCCCCCCCCCCCCCCCCCCCCCCCCCCCCCCCCCCCCCCCCCCCCCCCCCCCCCCCCCCCCCCCCCCCCCCCCCCCCCCCCCCCCCCCCCCCCCCCCCCCCCCCCCCCCCCCCCCCCCCCCCCCCCCCCCCCCCCCCCCCCCCCCCCCCCCCCCCCCCCCCCCCCCCCCCCCCCCCCCCCCCCCCCCCCCCCCCCCCCCCCCCCCCCCCCCCCCCCCCCCCCCCCCCCCCCCCCCCCCCCCCCCCCCCCCCCCCCCCCCCCCCCCCCCCCCCCCCCCCCCCCCCCCCCCCCCCCCCCCCCCCCCCCCCCCCCCCCCCCCCCCCCCCCCCCCCCCCCCCCCCCCCCCCCCCCCCCCCCCCCCCCCCCCCCCCCCCCCCCCCCCCCCCCCCCCCCCCCCCCCCCCCCCCCCCCCCCCCCCCCCCCCCCCCCCCCCCCCCCCCCCCCCCCCCCCCCCCCCCCCCCCCCCCCCCCCCCCCCCCCCCCCCCCCCCCCCCCCCCCCCCCCCCCCCCCCCCCCCCCCCCCCCCCCCCCCCCCCCCCCCCCCCCCCCCCCCCCCCCCCCCCCCCCCCCCCCCCCCCCCCCCCCCCCCCCCCCCCCCCCCCCCCCCCCCCCCCCCCCCCCCCCCCCCCCCCCCCCCCCCCCCCCCCCCCCCCCCCCCCCCCCCCCCCCCCCCCCCCCCCCCCCCCCCCCCCCCCCCCCCCC
The DNA here is from genome assembly GCA_036873465.1 of Thinopyrum obtusiflorum. Lineage (NCBI taxonomy): Eukaryota > Viridiplantae > Streptophyta > Magnoliopsida > Poales > Poaceae > Thinopyrum > Thinopyrum obtusiflorum. The sequence goes on from JAAAWM010009878.1 coordinate 7,599, forward strand.
CCCCCCCCCCCCCCCCCCCCCCCCCCCCCCCCCCCCCCCCCCCCCCCCCCCCCCCCCCCCCCCCCCCCCCCCCCCCCCCCCCCCCCCCCCCCCCCCCCCCCCCCCCCCCCCCCCCCCCCCCCCCCCCCCCCCCCCCCCCCCCCCCCCCCCCCCCCCCCCCCCCCCCCCCCCCCCCCCCCCCCCCCCCCCCCCCCCCCCCCCCCCCCCCCCCCCCCCCCCCCCCCCCCCCCCCCCCCCCCCCCCCCCCCCCCCCCCCCCCCCCCCCCCCCCCCCCCCCCCCCCCCCCCCCCCCCCCCCCCCCCCCCCCCCCCCCCCCCCCCCCCCCCCCCCCCCCCCCCCCCCCCCCCCCCCCCCCCCCCCCCCCCCCCCCCCCCCCCCCCCCCCCCCCCCCCCCCCCCCCCCCCCCCCCCCCCCCCCCCCCCCCCCCCCCCCCCCCCCCCCCCCCCCCCCCCCCCCCCCCCCCCCCCCCCCCCCCCCCCCCCCCCCCCCCCCCCCCCCCCCCCCCCCCCCCCCCCCCCCCCCCCCCCCCCCCCCCCCCCCCCCCCCCCCCCCCCCCCCCCCCCCCCCCCCCCCCCCCCCCCCCCCCCCCCCCCCCCCCCCCCCCCCCCCCCCCCCCCCCCCCCCCCCCCCCCCCCCCCCCCCCCCCCCCCCCCCCCCCCCCCCCCCCCCCCCCCCCCCCCCCCCCCCCCCCCCCCCCCCCCCCCCCCCCCCCCCCCCCCCCCCCCCCCCAAGACTCAACCAAATAGATTACAGTTCAACCAAGGACAAAAATTAACAAAAAAACAAACAACAGAAGCATCAGCCCACATTGACTAGTGAAGTAATTATGAACTTTATATGGCTATCTGTTAAATGTAGCTAATTTAAACCAGTGCTTTAACTTTTACTATGAAGTACAACTACTAAAATTCAAGAAGTTCAAACAAAAATTTGGCTCTCAAATTTTTTTAAATTTCTTATACTTAAATAAAATCTGGCTAGAGATCACGTAGCAACTTCGTCGTAAATAATTTCAATCCCAAAAAAACCTTCAGTTCTAATATATTATATGAAATCAGTTCTACATAACAAGGAAGCGTCAGTCCACTCATGCTAGATCCACAAGTGCTATCGTGACACCAAATTTTAAAAGCCTTACGCTGAATGAGATTACAATTCAGTACTAACAGAACTATACAATAAGTAGAAGAGAAAATGGTACAGAAACTATTAAGGTCCAACCTAGGTTGGGACAGATGAAAATAAAATAAATCTCACTTTTTCAGCAACAACTCGTAATGAACTTGGAAAAAGGTGTTTTTAGTTCAACAAGTTTATAAGACTTCAGTACAAAAAATAGAACTTAACCAAAACGAATTCCCAATGAAACATACACAAGTGAAAACAGCTATTCAACCGCACTATCATCATGGAAAAAAGTTTGTTAAACATTGTGCCACACTTAAACACCCCCCCCCCCCCCCCCCCCCCCCCCCCCCCCCCCCCCCCCCCCCCCCCCCCCCCCCCCCCCCCCCCCCCCCCCCCCCCCCCCCCCCCCCCCCCCCCCCCCCCCCCCCCCCCCCCCCCCCCCCCCCCCCCCCCCCCCCCCCCCCCCCCCCCCCCCCCCCCCCCCCCCCCCCCCCCCCCCCCCCCCCCCCCCCCCCCCCCCCCCCCCCCCCCCCCCCCCCCCCCCCCCCCCCCCCCCCCCCCCCCCCCCCCCCCCCCCCCCCCCCCCCCCCCCCCCCCCCCCCCCCCCCCCCCCCCCCCCCCCCCCCCCCCCCCCCCCCCCCCCCCCCCCCCCCCCCCCCCCCCCCCCCCCCCCCCCCCCCCCCCCCCCCCCCCCCCCCCCCCCCCCCCCCCCCCCCCCCCCCCCCCCCCCCCCCCCCCCCCCCCCCCCCCCCCCCCCCCCCCCCCCCCCCCCCCCCCCCCCCCCCCCCCCCCCCCCCCCCCCCCCCCCCCCCCCCCCCCCCCCCCCCCCCCCCCCCCCCCCCCCCCCCCCCCCCCCCCCCCCCCCCCCCCCCCCCCCCCCCCCCCCCCCCCCCCCCCCCCCCCCCCCCCCCCCCCCCCCCCCCCCCCCCCCCCCCCCCCCCCCCCCCCCCCCCCCCCCCCCCCCCCCCCCCCCCCCCCCCCCCCCCCCCCCCCCCCCCCCCCCCCCCCCCCCCCCCCCCCCCCCCCCCCCCCCCCCCCCCCCCCCCCCCCCCCCCCCCCCCCCCCCCCCCCCCCCCCCCCCCCCCCCCCCCCCCCCCCCCCCCCCCCCCCCCCCCCCCCCCCCCCCCCCCCCCCCCCCCCCCCCCCCCCCCCCCCCCCCCCCCCCCCCCCCCCCCCCCCCCCCCCCCCCCCCCCCCCCCCCCCCCCCCCCCCCCCCCCCCCCCCCCCCCCCCCCCCCCCCCCCCCCCCCCCCCCCCCCCCCCCCCCCCCCCCCCCCCCCCCCCCCCCCCCCCCCCCCCCCCCCCCCCCCCCCCCCCCCCCCCCCCCCCCCCCCCCCCCCCCCCCCCCCCCCCCCCCCCCCCCCCCCCCCCCCCCCCCCCCCCCCCCCCCCCCCCCCCCCCCCCCCCCCCCCCCCCCCCCCCCCCCCCCCCCCCCCCCCCCCCCCCCCCCCCCCCCCCCCCCCCCCCCCCCCCCCCCCCCCCCCCCCCCCCCCCCCCCCCCCCCCCCCCCCCCCCCCCCCCCCCCCCCCCCCCCCCCCCCCCCCCCCCCCCCCCCCCCCCCCCCCCCCCCCCCCCCCCCCCCCCCCCCCCCCCCCCCCCCCCCCCCCCCCCCCCCCCCCCCCCCCCCCCCCCCCCCCCCCCCCCCCCCCCCCCCCCCCCCCCCCCCCCCCCCCCCCCCCCCCCCCCCCCCCCCCCCCCCCCCCCCCCCCCCCCCCCCCCCCCCCCCCCCCCCCCCCCCCCCCCCCCCCCCCCCCCCCCCCCCCCCCCCCCCCCCCCCCCCCCCCCCCCCCCCCCCCCCCCCCCCCCCCCCCCCCCCCCCCCCCCCCCCCCCCCCCCCCCCCCCCCCCCCCCCCCCCCCCCCCCCCCCCCCCCCCCCCCCCCCCCCCCCCCCCCCCCCCCCCCCCCCCCCCCCCCCCCCCCCCCCCCCCCCCCCCCCCCCCCCCCCCCCCCCCCCCCCCCCCCCCCCCCCCCCCCCCCCCCCCCCCCCCCCCCCCCCCCCCCCCCCCCCCCCCCCCCCCCCCCCCCCCCCCCCCCCCCCCCCCCCCCCCCCCCCCCCCCCCCCCCCCCCCCCCCCCCCCCCCCCCCCCCCCCCCCCCCCCCCCCCCCCCCCCCCCCCCCCCCCCCCCCCCCCCCCCCCCCCCCCCCCCCCCCCCCCCCCCCCCCCCCCCCCCCCCCCCCCCCCCCCCCCCCCCCCCCCCCCCCCCCCCCCCCCCCCCCCCCCCCCCCCCCCCCCCCCCCCCCCCCCCCCCCCCCCCCCCCCCCCCCCCCCCCCCCCCCCCCCCCCCCCCCCCCCCCCCCCCCCCCCCCCCCCCCCCCCCCCCCCCCCCCCCCCCCCCCCCCCCCCCCCCCCCCCCCCCCCCCCCCCCCCCCCCCCCCCCCCCCCCCCCCCCCCCCCCCCCCCCCCCCCCCCCCCCCCCCCCCCCCCCCCCCCCCCCCCCCCCCCCCCCCCCCCCCCCCCCCCCCCCCCCCCCCCCCCCCCCCCCCCCCCCCCCCCCCCCCCCCCCCCCCCCCCCCCCCCCCCCCCCCCCCCCCCCCCCCCCCCCCCCCCCCCCCCCCCCCCCCCCCCCCCCCCCCCCCCCCCCCCCCCCCCCCCCCCCCCCCCCCCCCCCCCCCCCCCCCCCCCCCCCCCCCCCCCCCCCCCCCCCCCCCCCCCCCCCCCCCCCCCCCCCCCCCCCCCCCCCCCCCCCCCCCCCCCCCCCCCCCCCCCCCCCCCCCCCCCCCCCCCCCCCCCCCCCCCCCCCCCCCCCCCCCCCCCCCCCCCCCCCCCCCCCCCCCCCCCCCCCCCCCCCCCCCCCCCCCCCCCCCCCCCCCCCCCCCCCCCCCCCCCCCCCCCCCCCCCCCCCCCCCCCCCCCCCCCCCCCCCCCCCCCCCCCCCCCCCCCCCCCCCCCCCCCCCCCCCCCCCCCCCCCCCCCCCCCCCCCCCCCCCCCCCCCCCCCCCCCCCCCCCCCCCCCCCCCCCCCCCCCCCCCCCCCCCCCCCCCCCCCCCCCCCCCCCCCCCCCCCCCCCCCCCCCCCCCCCCCCCCCCCCCCCCCCCCCCCCCCCCCCCCCCCCCCCCCCCCCCCCCCCCCCCCCCCCCCCCCCCCCCCCCCCCCCCCCCCCCCCCCCCCCCCCCCCCCCCCCCCCCCCCCCCCCCCCCCCCCCCCCCCCCCCCCCCCCCCCCCCCCCCCCCCCCCCCCCCCCCCCCCCCCCCCCCCCCCCCCCCCCCCCCCCCCCCCCCCCCCCCCCCCCCCCCCCCCCCCCCCCCCCCCCCCCCCCCCCCCCCCCCCCCCCCCCCCCCCCCCCCCCCCCCCCCCCCCCCCCCCCCCCCCCCCCCCCCCCCCCCCCCCCCCCCCCCCCCCCCCCCCCCCCCCCCCCCCCCCCCCCCCCCCCCCCCCCCCCCCCCCCCCCCCCCCCCCCCCCCCCCCCCCCCCCCCCCCCCCCCCCCCCCCCCCCCCCCCCCCCCCCCCCCCCCCCCCCCCCCCCCCCCCCCCCCCCCCCCCCCCCCCCCCCCCCCCCCCCCCCCCCCCCCCCCCCCCCCCCCCCCCCCCCCCCCCCCCCCCCCCCCCCCCCCCCCCCCCCCCCCCCCCCCCCCCCCCCCCCCCCCCCCCCCCCCCCCCCCCCCCCCCCCCCCCCCCCCCCCCCCCCCCCCCCCCCCCCCCCCCCCCCCCCCCCCCCCCCCCCCCCCCCCCCCCCCCCCCCCCCCCCCCCCCCCCCCCCCCCCCCCCCCCCCCCCCCCCCCCCCCCCCCCCCCCCCCCCCCCCCCCCCCCCCCCCCCCCCCCCCCCCCCCCCCCCCCCCCCCCCCCCCCCCCCCCCCCCCCCCCCCCCCCCCCCCCCCCCCCCCCCCCCCCCCCCCCCCCCCCCCCCCCCCCCCTTTGGCATCGAACCCTGTACGTATGCATGACCTTTTGTAATTTTTTGCAGCTTGTACTTCTTGATTAGTACTGTCATGAATTATGTATTTAAACTTACCCTTGATGCGGTCTTTTCTTTTTTTCTTTTTGCAGGTGAGTGGCTGGATCTTGGTGAGCATGACTACAGGATCTTTGGCAGCCAGTTCTCGGAGCTCGAGCACGTAGCTATTGATCTTAGCCAGGGGCGTTCTCCCAAAAAGACAAGATCTAGTGTTATGAAGGGGTGGTTGGGAGCTCCGAAAGGTTCTACGGCTGCTTGTGCAGAGAGCCCCTCTACACCCAAGAATCCCATTGTGGAATTGATAGACAACGATGATGATGCATTTGACAAGATTGCTGGCATGGGAAGAGTCACCAGGAGCGCTGCTGCCAAGGGTTTATCTCCCCTTGCTGGAATAGTGGCTCGTAGAGCTGGTGGTGCTAGGAAGGCTCCTGCTTTGGATTCTGGCAATGTTCTAAGCACGAAGCGTGCACCTAGAGCTCCTATAAAGTTTTGCTCCCCTGTGCAGAAGCTTCAGCCTCATAATTTCCCTCATCTGGACAAGGCTCGCAAGTTGTATAATCTGTTGCTTAGTGATGAAGCATGTGAGAAGTATGCCGAGTGGGTATCTCTCATTATGTTTCCTCTTCTTTTCTTCTGTTGTTTGTAACTGCTAGATAAATATGACCTGAACTATTCCTTTTTATACAACTTGAACTGCTATGAATGCCTAATCTTTCTTCCCCTGCTTTTTGTTCTTGTGTGTGATGCAGGAATACATTCTCAATGATACCTCAGCCTGGTGATAACGTAACTAGCTTCACTGGGAAACGCATCTGGGAAGTTTTTGCACCTGGGCAACCCCCCCCCCCCCCCCCCCCCCCCCCCCCCCCCCCCCCCCCCCCCCCCCCCCCCCCCCCCCCCCCCCCCCCCCCCCCCCCCCCCCCCCCCCCCCCCCCCCCCCCCCCCCCCCCCCCCCCCCCCCCCCCCCCCCCCCCCCCCCCCCCCCCCCCCCCCCCCCCCCCCCCCCCCCCCCCCCCCCCCCCCCCCCCCCCCCCCCCCCCCCCCCCCCCCCCCCCCCCCCCCCCCCCCCCCCCCCCCCCCCCCCCCCCCCCCCCCCCCCCCCCCCCCCCCCCCCCCCCCCCCCCCCCCCCCCCCCCCCCCCCCCCCCCCCCCCCCCCCCCCCCCCCCCCCCCCCCCCCCCCCCCCCCCCCCCCCCCCCCCCCCCCCCCCCCCCCCCCCCCCCCCCCCCCCCCCCCCCCCCCCCCCCCCCCCCCCCCCCCCCCCCCCCCCCCCCCCCCCCCCCCCCCCCCCCCCCCCCCCCCCCCCCCCCCCCCCCCCCCCCCCCCCCCCCCCCCCCCCCCCCCCCCCCCCCCCCCCCCCCCCCCCCCCCCCCCCCCCCCCCCCCCCCCCCCCCCCCCCCCCCCCCCCCCCCCCCCCCCCCCCCCCCCCCCCCCCCCCCCCCCCCCCCCCCCCCCCCCCCCCCCCCCCCCCCCCCCCCCCCCCCCCCCCCCCCCCCCCCCCCCCCCCCCCCCCCCCCCCCCCCCCCCCCCCCCCCCCCCCCCCCCCCCCCCCCCCCCCCCCCCCCCCCCCCCCCCCCCCCCCCCCCCCCCCCCCCCCCCCCCCCCCCCCCCCCCCCCCCCCCCCCCCCCCCCCCCCCCCCCCCCCCCCCCCCCCCCCCCCCCCCCCCCCCCCCCCCCCCCCCCCCCCCCCCCCCCCCCCCCCCCCCCCCCCCCCCCCCCCCCCCCCCCCCCCCCCCCCCCCCCCCCCCCCCCCCCCCCCCCCCCCCCCCCCCCCCCCCCCCCCCCCCCCCCCCCCCCCCCCCCCCCCCCCCCCCCCCCCCCCCCCCCCCCCCCCCCCCCCCCCCCCCCCCCCCCCCCCCCCCCCCCCCCCCCCCCCCCCCCCCCCCCCCCCCCCCCCCCCCCCCCCCCCCCCCCCCCCCCCCCCCCCCCCCCCCCCCCCCCCCCCCCCCCCCCCCCCCCCCCCCCCCCCCCCCCCCCCCCCCCCCCCCCCCCCCCCCCCCCCCCCCCCCCCCCCCCCCCCCCCCCCCCCCCCCCCCCCCCCCCCCCCCCCCCCCCCCCCCCCCCCCCCCCCCCCCCCCCCCCCCCCCCCCCCCCCCCCCCCCCCCCCCCCCCCCCCCCCCCCCCCCCCCCCCCCCCCCCCCCCCCCCCCCCCCCCCCCCCCCCCCCCCCCCCCCCCCCCCCCCCCCCCCCCCCCCCCCCCCCCCCCCCCCCCCCCCCCCCCCCCCCCCCCCCCCCCCCCCCCCCCCCCCCCCCCCCCCCCCCCCCCCCCCCCCCCCCCCCCCCCCCCCCCCCCCCCCCCCCCCCCCCCCCCCCCCCCCCCCCCCCCCCCCCCCCCCCCCCCCCCCCCCCCCCCCCCCCCCCCCCCCCCCCCCCCCCCCCCCCCCCCCCCCCCCCCCCCCCCCCCCCCCCCCCCCCCCCCCCCCCCCCCCCCCCCCCCCCCCCCCCCCCCCCCCCCCCCCCCCCCCCCCCCCCCCCCCCCCCCCCCCCCCCCCCCCCCCCCCCCCCCCCCCCCCCCCCCCCCCCCCCCCCCCCCCCCCCCCCCCCCCCCCCCCCCCCCCCCCCCCCCCCCCCCCCCCCCCCCCCCCCCCCCCCCCCCCCCCCCCCCCCCCCCCCCCCCCCCCCCCCCCCCCCCCCCCCCCCCCCCCCCCCCCCCCCCCCCCCCCCCCCCCCCCCCCCCCCCCCCCCCCCCCCCCCCCCCCCCCCCCCCCCCCCCCCCCCCCCCCCCCCCCCCCCCCCCCCCCCCCCCCCCCCCCCCCCCCCCCCCCCCCCCCCCCCCCCCCCCCCCCCCCCCCCCCCCCCCCCCCCCCCCCCCCCCCCCCCCCCCCCCCCCCCCCCCCCCCCCCCCCCCCCCCCCCCCCCCCCCCCCCCCCCCCCCCCCCCCCCCCCCCCCCCCCCCCCCCCCCCCCCCCCCCCCCCCCCCCCCCCCCCCCCCCCCCCCCCCCCCCCCCCCCCCCCCCCCCCCCCCCCCCCCCCCCCCCCCCCCCCCCCCCCCCCCCCCCCCCCCCCCCCCCCCCCCCCCCCCCCCCCCCCCCCCCCCCCCCCCCCCCCCCCCCCCCCCCCCCCCCCCCCCCCCCCCCCCCCCCCCCCCCCCCCCCCCCCCCCCCCCCCCCCCCCCCCCCCCCCAGCAAAAAGTCGCCGGAGAGCCTCCAGTAGATCCTTGGCGACGGCGCGACGGCCGTCTCCTCCGAAGTGCCGTGGGAAACGCCGGTCTCTGATACCACTTGATTAGGAGCGAATCCCGAGACGAGGGTCGATCTGTTGTTGGCCCGATCCTTCATGGCACAAACCTTCATCGTAGTAAGAACTAGTCGCGCGCGGGTTTACGAAGATGTTTGCAAATCCCACGAAAACAACACGCCAACCCCTCGATCCGAAGGAATAACGTGGACGAATGATGTAGGCTGAGCTTGTAATCTCCTATGCGTCGCGTCGCAGGAACTTACACGCCAACAGAGATTTTTGACAAGGTTTCTCTAAACTCGATAATGGCCGACGGCCGAAAAACACACACGTGTCTAATTCATCTCAAAATAACCTGCTGTTACATGACGTACGGACTTGCCTTATATTGTGGCCGAACACCCTAAGCTAACTTGGAAATCAAGCAATGGAAATAAACTAATCTGGACTCTGTATAATTGATATTGCCTTTTACATCTTGACGTCTATCTAAACTACCAGAAAAACGTAAATCATAAATATGATGGATTCTGAACAAAACGGTATGTGAGACACCTTTTTCTCTGTAGTCTCCCCCCCCCCCCCCCCCCCCCCCCCCCCCCCCCCCCCCCCCCCCCCCCCCCCCCCCCCCCCCCCCCCCCCCCCCCCCCCCCCCCCCCCCCCCCCCCCCCCCCCCCCCCCCCCCCCCCCCCCCCCCCCCCCCCCCCCCCCCCCCCCCCCCCCCCCCCCCCCCCCCCCCCCCCCCCCCCCCCCCCCCCCCCCCCCCCCCCCCCCCCCCCCCCCCCCCCCCCCCCCCCCCCCCCCCCCCCCCCCCCCCCCCCCCCCCCCCCCCCCCCCCCCCCCCCCCCCCCCCCCCCCCCCCCCCCCCCCCCCCCCCCCCCCCCCCCCCCCCCCCCCCCCCCCCCCCCCCCCCCCCCCCCCCCCCCCCCCCCCCCCCCCCCCCCCCCCCCCCCCCCCCCCCCCCCCCCCCCCCCCCCCCCCCCCCCCCCCCCCCCCCCCCCCCCCCCCCCCCCCCCCCCCCCCCCCCCCCCCCCCCCCCCCCCCCCCCCCCCCCCCCCCCCCCCCCCCCCCCCCCCCCCCCCCCCCCCCCCCCCCCCCCCCCCCCCCCCCCCCCCCCCCCCCCCCCCCCCCCCCCCCCCCCCCCCCCCCCCCCCCCCCCCCCCCCCCCCCCCCCCCCCCCCCCCCCCCCCCCCCCCCCCCCCCCCCCCCCCCCCCCCCCCCCCCCCCCCCCCCCCCCCCCCCCCCCCCCCCCCCCCCCCCCCCCCCCCCCCCCCCCCCCCCCCCCCCCCCCCCCCCCCCCCCCCCCCCCCCCCCCCCCCCCCCCCCCCCCCCCCCCCCCCCCCCCCCCCCCCCCCCCCCCCCCCCCCCCCCCCCCCCCCCCCCCCCCCCCCCCCCCCCCCCCCCCCCCCCCCCCCCCCCCCCCCCCCCCCCCCCCCCCCCCCCCCCCCCCCCCCCCCCCCCCCCCCCCCCCCCCCCCCCCCCCCCCCCCCCCCCCCCCCCCCCCCCCCCCCCCCCCCCCCCCCCCCCCCCCCCCCCCCCCCCCCCCCCCCCCCCCCCCCCCCCCCCCCCCCCCCCCCCCCCCCCCCCCCCCCCCCCCCCCCCCCCCCCCCCCCCCCCCCCCCCCCCCCCCCCCCCCCCCCCCCCCCCCCCCCCCCCCCCCCCCCCCCCCCCCCCCCCCCCCCCCCCCCCCCCCCCCCCCCCCCCCCCCCCCCCCCCCCCCCCCCCCCCCCCCCCCCCCCCCCCCCCCCCCCCCCCCCCCCCCCCCCCCCCCCCCCCCCCCCCCCCCCCCCCCCCCCCCCCCCCCCCCCCCCCCCCCCCCCCCCCCCCCCCCCCCCCCCCCCCCCCCCCCCCCCCCCCCCCCCCCCCCCCCCCCCCCCCCCCCCCCCCCCCCCCCCCCCCCCCCCCCCCCCCCCCCCCCCCCCCCCCCCCCCCCCCCCCCCCCCCCCCCCCCCCCCCCCCCCCCCCCCCCCCCCCCCCCCCCCCCCCCCCCCCCCCCCCCCCCCCCCCCCCCCCCCCCCCCCCCCCCCCCCCCCCCCCCCCCCCCCCCCCCCCCCCCCCCCCCCCCCCCCCCCCCCCCCCCCCCCCCCCCCCCCCCCCCCCCCCCCCCCCCCCCCCCCCCCCCCCCCCCCCCCCCCCCCCCCCCCCCCCCCCCCCCCCCCCCCCCCCCCCCCCCCCCCCCCCCCCCCCCCCCCCCCCCCCCCCCCCCCCCCCCCCCCCCCCCCCCCCCCCCCCCCCCCCCCCCCCCCCCCCCCCCCCCCCCCCCCCCCCCCCCCCCCCCCCCCCCCCCCCCCCCCCCCCCCCCCCCCCCCCCCCCCCCCCCCCCCCCCCCCCCCCCCCCCCCCCCCCCCCCCCCCCCCCCCCCCCCCCCCCCCCCCCCCCCCCCCCCCCCCCCCCCCCCCCCCCCCCCCCCCCCCCCCCCCCCCCCCCCCCCCCCCCCCCCCCCCCCCCCCCCCCCCCCCCCCCCCCCCCCCCCCCCCCCCCCCCCCCCCCCCCCCCCCCCCCCCCCCCCCCCCCCCCCCCCCCCCCCCCCCCCCCCCCCCCCCCCCCCCCCCCCCCCCCCCCCCCCCCCCCCCCCCCCCCCCCCCCCCCCCCCCCCCCCCCCCCCCCCCCCCCCCCCCCCCCCCCCCCCCCCCCCCCCCCCCCCCCCCCCCCCCCCCCCCCCCCCCCCCCCCCCCCCCCCCCCCCCCCCCCCCCCCCCCCCCCCCCCCCCCCCCCCCCCCCCCCCCCCCCCCCCCCCCCCCCCCCCCCCCCCCCCCCCCCCCCCCCCCCCCCCCCCCCCCCCCCCCCCCCCCCCCCCCCCCCCCCCCCCCCCCCCCCCCCCCCCCCCCCCCCCCCCCCCCCCCCCCCCCCCCCCCCCCCCCCCCCCCCCCCCCCCCCCCCCCCCCCCCCCCCCCCCCCCCCCCCCCCCCCCCCCCCCCCCCCCCCCCCCCCCCCCCCCCCCCCCCCCCCCCCCCCCCCCCCCCCCCCCCCCCCCCCCCCCCCCCCCCCCCCCCCCCCCCCCCCCCCCCCCCCCCCCCCCCCCCCCCCCCCCCCCCCCCCCCCCCCCCCCCCCCCCCCCCCCCCCCCCCCCCCCCCCCCCCCCCCCCCCCCCCCCCCCCCCCCCCCCCCCCCCCCCCCCCCCCCCCCCCCCCCCCCCCCCCCCCCCCCCCCCCCCCCCCCCCCCCCCCCCCCCCCCCCCCCCCCCCCCCCCCCCCCCCCCCCCCCCCCCCCCCCCCCCCCCCCCCCCCCCCCCCCCCCCCCCCCCCCCCCCCCCCCCCCCCCCCCCCCCCCCCCCCCCCCCCCCCCCCCCCCCCCCCCCCCCCCCCCCCCCCCCCCCCCCCCCCCCCCCCCCCCCCCCCCCCCCCCCCCCCCCCCCCCCCCCCCCCCCCCCCCCCCCCCCCCCCCCCCCCCCCCCCCCCCCCCCCCCCCCCCCCCCCCCCCCCCCCCCCCCCCCCCCCCCCCCCCCCCCCCCCCCCCCCCCCCCCCCCCCCCCCCCCCCCCCCCCCCCCCCCCCCCCCCCCCCCCCCCCCCCCCCCCCCCCCCCCCCCCCCCCCCCCCCCCCCCCCCCCCCCCCCCCCCCCCCCCCCCCCCCCCCCCCCCCCCCCCCCCCCCCCCCCCCCCCCCCCCCCCCCCCCCCCCCCCCCCCCCCCCCCCCCCCCCCCCCCCCCCCCCCCCCCCCCCCCCCCCCCCCCCCCCCCCCCCCCCCCCCCCCCCCCCCCCCCCCCCCCCCCCCCCCCCCCCCCCCCCCCCCCCCCCCCCCCCCCCCCCCCCCCCCCCCCCCCCCCCCCCCCCCCCCCCCCCCCCCCCCCCCCCCCCCCCCCCCCCCCCCCCCCCCCCCCCCCCCCCCCCCCCCCCCCCCCCCCCCCCCCCCCCCCCCCCCCCCCCCCCCCCCCCCCCCCCCCCCCCCCCCCCCCCCCCCCCCCCCCCCCCCCCCCCCCCCCCCCCCCCCCCCCCCCCCCCCCCCCCCCCCCCCCCCCCCCCCCCCCCCCCCCCCCCCCCCCCCCCCCCCCCCCCCCCCCCCCCCCCCCCCCCCCCCCCCCCCCCCCCCCCCCCCCCCCCCCCCCCCCCCCCCCCCCCCCCCCCCCCCCCCCCCCCCCCCCCCCCCCCCCCCCCCCCCCCCCCCCCCCCCCCCCCCCCCCCCCCCCCCCCCCCCCCCCCCCCCCCCCCCCCCCCCCCCCCCCCCCCCCCCCCCCCCCCCCCCCCCCCCCCCCCCCCCCCCCCCCCCCCCCCCCCCCCCCCCCCCCCCCCCCCCCCCCCCCCCCCCCCCCCCCCCCCCCCCCCCCCCCCCCCCCCCCCCCCCCCCCCCCCCCCCCCCCCCCCCCCCCCCCCCCCCCCCCCCCCCCCCCCCCCCCCCCCCCCCCCCCCCCCCCCCCCCCCCCCCCCCCCCCCCCCCCCCCCCCCCCCCCCCCCCCCCCCCCCCCCCCCCCCCCCCCCCCCCCCCCCCCCCCCCCCCCCCCCCCCCCCCCCCCCCCCCCCCCCCCCCCCCCCCCCCCCCCCCCCCCCCCCCCCCCCCCCCCCCCCCCCCCCCCCCCCCCCCCCCCCCCCCCCCCCCCCCCCCCCCCCCCCCCCCCCCCCCCCCCCCCCCCCCCCCCCCCCCCCCCCCCCCCCCCCCCCCCCCCCCCCCCCCCCCCCCCCCCCCCCCCCCCCCCCCCCCCCCCCCCCCCCCCCCCCCCCCCCCCCCCCCCCCCCCCCCCCCCCCCCCCCCCCCCCCCCCCCCCCCCCCCCCCCCCCCCCCCCCCCCCCCCCCCCCCCCCCCCCCCCCCCCCCCCCCCCCCCCCCCCCCCCCCCCCCCCCCCCCCCCCCCCCCCCCCCCCCCCCCCCCCCCCCCCCCCCCCCCCCCCCCCCCCCCCCCCCCCCCCCCCCCCCCCCCCCCCCCCCCCCCCCCCCCCCCCCCCCCCCCCCCCCCCCCCCCCCCCCCCCCCCCCCCCCCCCCCCCCCCCCCCCCCCCCCCCCCCCCCCCCCCCCCCCCCCCCCCCCCCCCCCCCCCCCCCCCCCCCCCCCCCCCCCCCCCCCCCCCCCCCCCCCCCCCCCCCCCCCCCCCCCCCCCCCCCCCCCCCCCCCCCCCCCCCCCCCCCCCCCCCCCCCCCCCCCCCCCCCCCCCCCCCCCCCCCCCCCCCCCCCCCCCCCCCCCCCCCCCCCCCCCCCCCCCCCCCCCCCCCCCCCCCCCCCCCCCCCCCCCCCCCCCCCCCCCCCCCCCCCCCCCCCCCCCCCCCCCCCCCCCCCCCCCCCCCCCCCCCCCCCCCCCCCCCCCCCCCCCCCCCCCCCCCCCCCCCCCCCCCCCCCCCCCCCCCCCCCCCCCCCCCCCCCCCCCCCCCCCCCCCCCCCCCCCCCCCCCCCCCCCCCCCCCCCCCCCCCCCCCCCCCCCCCCCCCCCCCCCCCCCCCCCCCCCCCCCCCCCCCCCCCCCCCCCCCCCCCCCCCCCCCCCCCCCCCCCCCCCCCCCCCCCCCCCCCCCCCCCCCCCCCCCCCCCCCCCCCCCCCCCCCCCCCCCCCCCCCCCCCCCCCCCCCCCCCCCCCCCCCCCCCCCCCCCCCCCCCCCCCCCCCCCCCCCCCCCCCCCCCCCCCCCCCCCCCCCCCCCCCCCCCCCCCCCCCCCCCCCCCCCCCCCCCCCCCCCCCCCCCCCCCCCCCCCCCCCCCCCCCCCCCCCCCCCCCCCCCCCCCCCCCCCCCCCCCCCCCCCCCCCCCCCCCCCCCCCCCCCCCCCCCCCCCCCCCCCCCCCCCCCCCCCCCCCCCCCCCCCCCCCCCCCCCCCCCCCCCCCCCCCCCCCCCCCCCCCCCCCCCCCCCCCCCCCCCCCCCCCCCCCCCCCCCCCCCCCCCCCCCCCCCCCCCCCCCCCCCCCCCCCCCCCCCCCCCCCCCCCCCCCCCCCCCCCCCCCCCCCCCCCCCCCCCCCCCCCCCCCCCCCCCCCCCCCCCCCCCCCCCCCCCCCCCCCCCCCCCCCCCCCCCCCCCCCCCCCCCCCCCCCCCCCCCCCCCCCCCCCCCCCCCCCCCCCCCCCCCCCCCCCCCCCCCCCCCCCCCCCCCCCCCCCCCCCCCCCCCCCCCCCCCCCCCCCCCCCCCCCCCCCCCCCCCCCCCCCCCCCCCCCCCCCCCCCCCCCCCCCCCCCCCCCCCCCCCCCCCCCCCCCCCCCCCCCCCCCCCCCCCCCCCCCCCCCCCCCCCCCCCCCCCCCCCCCCCCCCCCCCCCCCCCCCCCCCCCCCCCCCCCCCCCCCCCCCCCCCCCCCCCCCCCCCCCCCCCCCCCCCCCCCCCCCCCCCCCCCCCCCCCCCCCCCCCCCCCCCCCCCCCCCCCCCCCCCCCCCCCCCCCCCCCCCCCCCCCCCCCCCCCCCCCCCCCCCCCCCCCCCCCCCCCCCCCCCCCCCCCCCCCCCCCCCCCCCCCCCCCCCCCCCCCCCCCCCCCCCCCCCCCCCCCCCCCCCCCCCCCCCCCCCCCCCCCCCCCCCCCCCCCCCCCCCCCCCCCCCCCCCCCCCCCCCCCCCCCCCCCCCCCCCCCCCCCCCCCCCCCCCCCCCCCCCCCCCCCCCCCCCCCCCCCCCCCCCCCCCCCCCCCCCCCCCCCCCCCCCCCCCCCCCCCCCCCCCCCCCCCCCCCCCCCCCCCCCCCCCCCCCCCCCCCCCCCCCCCCCCCCCCCCCCCCCCCCCCCCCCCCCCCCCCCCCCCCCCCCCCCCCCCCCCCCCCCCCCCCCCCCCCCCCCCCCCCCCCCCCCCCCCCCCCCCCCCCCCCCCCCCCCCCCCCCCCCCCCCCCCCCCCCCCCCCCCCCCCCCCCCCCCCCCCCCCCCCCCCCCCCCCCCCCCCCCCCCCCCCCCCCCCCCCCCCCCCCCCCCCCCCCCCCCCCCCCCCCCCCCCCCCCCCCCCCCCCCCCCCCCCCCCCCCCCCCCCCCCCCCCCCCCCCCCCCCCCCCCCCCCCCCCCCCCCCCCCCCCCCCCCCCCCCCCCCCCCCCCCCCCCCCCCCCCCCCCCCCCCCCCCCCCCCCCCCCCCCCCCCCCCCCCCCCCCCCCCCCCCCCCCCCCCCCCCCCCCCCCCCCCCCCCCCCCCCCCCCCCCCCCCCCCCCCCCCCCCCCCCCCCCCCCCCCCCCCCCCCCCCCCCCCCCCCCCCCCCCCCCCCCCCCCCCCCCCCCCCCCCCCCCCCCCCCCCCCCCCCCCCCCCCCCCCCCCCCCCCCCCCCCCCCCCCCCCCCCCCCCCCCCCCCCCCCCCCCCCCCCCCCCCCCCCCCCCCCCCCCCCCCCCCCCCCCCCCCCCCCCCCCCCCCCCCCCCCCCCCCCCCCCCCCCCCCCCCCCCCCCCCCCCCCCCCCCCCCCCCCCCCCCCCCCCCCCCCCCCCCCCCCCCCCCCCCCCCCCCCCCCCCCCCCCCCCCCCCCCCCCCCCCCCCCCCCCCCCCCCCCCCCCCCCCCCCCCCCCCCCCCCCCCCCCCCCCCCCCCCCCCCCCCCCCCCCCCCCCCCCCCCCCCCCCCCCCCCCCCCCCCCCCCCCCCCCCCCCCCCCCCCCCCCCCCCCCCCCCCCCCCCCCCCCCCCCCCCCCCCCCCCCCCCCCCCCCCCCCCCCCCCCCCCCCCCCCCCCCCCCCCCCCCCCCCCCCCCCCCCCCCCCCCCCCCCCCCCCCCCCCCCCCCCCCCCCCCCCCCCCCCCCCCCCCCCCCCCCCCCCCCCCCCCCCCCCCCCCCCCCCCCCCCCCCCCCCCCCCCCCCCCCCCCCCCCCCCCCCCCCCCCCCCCCCCCCCCCCCCCCCCCCCCCCCCCCCCCCCCCCCCCCCCCCCCCCCCCCCCCCCCCCCCCCCCCCCCCCCCCCCCCCCCCCCCCCCCCCCCCCCCCCCCCCCCCCCCCCCCCCCCCCCCCCCCCCCCCCCCCCCCCCCCCCCCCCCCCCCCCCCCCCCCCCCCCCCCCCCCCCCCCCCCCCCCCCCCCCCCCCCCCCCCCCCCCCCCCCCCCCCCCCCCCCCCCCCCCCCCCCCCCCCCCCCCCCCCCCCCCCCCCCCCCCCCCCCCCCCCCCCCCCCCCCCCCCCCCCCCCCCCCCCCCCCCCCCCCCCCCCCCCCCCCCCCCCCCCCCCCCCCCCCCCCCCCCCCCCCCCCCCCCCCCCCCCCCCCCCCCCCCCCCCCCCCCCCCCCCCCCCCCCCCCCCCCCCCCCCCCCCCCCCCCCCCCCCCCCCCCCCCCCCCCCCCCCCCCCCCCCCCCCCCCCCCCCCCCCCCCCCCCCCCCCCCCCCCCCCCCCCCCCCCCCCCCCCCCCCCCCCCCCCCCCCCCCCCCCCCCCCCCCCCCCCCCCCCCCCCCCCCCCCCCCCCCCCCCCCCCCCCCCCCCCCCCCCCCCCCCCCCCCCCCCCCCCCCCCCCCCCCCCCCCCCCCCCCCCCCCCCCCCCCCCCCCCCCCCCCCCCCCCCCCCCCCCCCCCCCCCCCCCCCCCCCCCCCCCCCCCCCCCCCCCCCCCCCCCCCCCCCCCCCCCCCCCCCCCCCCCCCCCCCCCCCCCCCCCCCCCCCCCCCCCCCCCCCCCCCCCCCCCCCCCCCCCCCCCCCCCCCCCCCCCCCCCCCCCCCCCCCCCCCCCCCCCCCCCCCCCCCCCCCCCCCCCCCCCCCCCCCCCCCCCCCCCCCCCCCCCCCCCCCCCCCCCCCCCCCCCCCCCCCCCCCCCCCCCCCCCCCCCCCCCCCCCCCCCCCCCCCCCCCCCCCCCCCCCCCCCCCCCCCCCCCCCCCCCCCCCCCCCCCCCCCCCCCCCCCCCCCCCCCCCCCCCCCCCCCCCCCCCCCCCCCCCCCCCCCCCCCCCCCCCCCCCCCCCCCCCCCCCCCCCCCCCCCCCCCCCCCCCCCCCCCCCCCCCCCCCCCCCCCCCCCCCCCCCCCCCCCCCCCCCCCCCCCCCCCCCCCCCCCCCCCCCCCCCCCCCCCCCCCCCCCCCCCCCCCCCCCCCCCCCCCCCCCCCCCCCCCCCCCCCCCCCCCCCCCCCCCCCCCCCCCCCCCCCCCCCCCCCCCCCCCCCCCCCCCCCCCCCCCCCCCCCCCCCCCCCCCCCCCCCCCCCCCCCCCCCCCCCCCCCCCCCCCCCCCCCCCCCCCCCCCCCCCCCCCCCCCCCCCCCCCCCCCCCCCCCCCCCCCCCCCCCCCCCCCCCCCCCCCCCCCCCCCCCCCCCCCCCCCCCCCCCCCCCCCCCCCCCCCCCCCCCCCCCCCCCCCCCCCCCCCCCCCCCCCCCCCCCCCCCCCCCCCCCCCCCCCCCCCCCCCCCCCCCCCCCCCCCCCCCCCCCCCCCCCCCCCCCCCCCCCCCCCCCCCCCCCCCCCCCCCCCCCCCCCCCCCCCCCCCCCCCCCCCCCCCCCCCCCCCCCCCCCCCCCCCCCCCCCCCCCCCCCCCCCCCCCCCCCCCCCCCCCCCCCCCCCCCCCCCCCCCCCCCCCCCCCCCCCCCCCCCCCCCCCCCCCCCCCCCCCCCCCCCCCCCCCCCCCCCCCCCCCCCCCCCCCCCCCCCCCCCCCCCCCCCCCCCCCCCCCCCCCCCCCCCCCCCCCCCCCCCCCCCCCCCCCCCCCCCCCCCCCCCCCCCCCCCCCCCCCCCCCCCCCCCCCCCCCCCCCCCCCCCCCCCCCCCCCCCCCCCCCCCCCCCCCCCCCCCCCCCCCCCCCCCCCCCCCCCCCCCCCCCCCCCCCCCCCCCCCCCCCCCCCCCCCCCCCCCCCCCCCCCCCCCCCCCCCCCCCCCCCCCCCCCCCCCCCCCCCCCCCCCCCCCCCCCCCCCCCCCCCCCCCCCCCCCCCCCCCCCCCCCCCCCCCCCCCCCCCCCCCCCCCCCCCCCCCCCCCCCCCCCCCCCCCCCCCCCCCCCCCCCCCCCCCCCCCCCCCCCCCCCCCCCCCCCCCCCCCCCCCCCCCCCCCCCCCCCCCCCCCCCCCCCCCCCCCCCCCCCCCCCCCCCCCCCCCCCCCCCCCCCCCCCCCCCCCCCCCCCCCCCCCCCCCCCCCCCCCCCCCCCCCCCCCCCCCCCCCCCCCCCCCCCCCCCCCCCCCCCCCCCCCCCCCCCCCCCCCCCCCCCCCCCCCCCCCCCCCCCCCCCCCCCCCCCCCCCCCCCCCCCCCCCCCCCCCCCCCCCCCCCCCCCCCCCCCCCCCCCCCCCCCCCCCCCCCCCCCCCCCCCCCCCCCCCCCCCCCCCCCCCCCCCCCCCCCCCCCCCCCCCCCCCCCCCCCCCCCCCCCCCCCCCCCCCCCCCCCCCCCCCCCCCCCCCCCCCCCCCCCCCCCCCCCCCCCCCCCCCCCCCCCCCCCCCCCCCCCCCCCCCCCCCCCCCCCCCCCCCCCCCCCCCCCCCCCCCCCCCCCCCCCCCCCCCCCCCCCCCCCCCCCCCCCCCCCCCCCCCCCCCCCCCCCCCCCCCCCCCCCCCCCCCCCCCCCCCCCCCCCCCCCCCCCCCCCCCCCCCCCCCCCCCCCCCCCCCCCCCCCCCCCCCCCCCCCCCCCCCCCCCCCCCCCCCCCCCCCCCCCCCCCCCCCCCCCCCCCCCCCCCCCCCCCCCCCCCCCCCCCCCCCCCCCCCCCCCCCCCCCCCCCCCCCCCCCCCCCCCCCCCCCCCCCCCCCCCCCCCCCCCCCCCCCCCCCCCCCCCCCCCCCCCCCCCCCCCCCCCCCCCCCCCCCCCCCCCCCCCCCCCCCCCCCCCCCCCCCCCCCCCCCCCCCCCCCCCCCCCCCCCCCCCCCCCCCCCCCCCCCCCCCCCCCCCCCCCCCCCCCCCCCCCCCCCCCCCCCCCCCCCCCCCCCCCCCCCCCCCCCCCCCCCCCCCCCCCCCCCCCCCCCCCCCCCCCCCCCCCCCCCCCCCCCCCCCCCCCCCCCCCCCCCCCCCCCCCCCCCCCCCCCCCCCCCCCCCCCCCCCCCCCCCCCCCCCCCCCCCCCCCCCCCCCCCCCCCCCCCCCCCCCCCCCCCCCCCCCCCCCCCCCCCCCCCCCCCCCCCCCCCCCCCCCCCCCCCCCCCCCCCCCCCCCCCCCCCCCCCCCCCCCCCCCCCCCCCCCCCCCCCCCCCCCCCCCCCCCCCCCCCCCCCCCCCCCCCCCCCCCCCCCCCCCCCCCCCCCCCCCCCCCCCCCCCCCCCCCCCCCCCCCCCCCCCCCCCCCCCCCCCCCCCCCCCCCCCCCCCCCCCCCCCCCCCCCCCCCCCCCCCCCCCCCCCCCCCCCCCCCCCCCCCCCCCCCCCCCCCCCCCCCCCCCCCCCCCCCCCCCCCCCCCCCCCCCCCCCCCCCCCCCCCCCCCCCCCCCCCCCCCCCCCCCCCCCCCCCCCCCCCCCCCCCCCCCCCCCCCCCCCCCCCCCCCCCCCCCCCCCCCCCCCCCCCCCCCCCCCCCCCCCCCCCCCCCCCCCCCCCCCCCCCCCCCCCCCCCCCCCCCCCCCCCCCCCCCCCCCCCCCCCCCCCCCCCCCCCCCCCCCCCCCCCCCCCCCCCCCCCCCCCCCCCCCCCCCCCCCCCCCCCCCCCCCCCCCCCCCCCCCCCCCCCCCCCCCCCCCCCCCCCCCCCCCCCCCCCCCCCCCCCCCCCCCCCCCCCCCCCCCCCCCCCCCCCCCCCCCCCCCCCCCCCCCCCCCCCCCCCCCCCCCCCCCCCCCCCCCCCCCCCCCCCCCCCCCCCCCCCCCCCCCCCCCCCCCCCCCCCCCCCCCCCCCCCCCCCCCCCCCCCCCCCCCCCCCCCCCCCCCCCCCCCCCCCCCCCCCCCCCCCCCCCCCCCCCCCCCCCCCCCCCCCCCCCCCCCCCCCCCCCCCCCCCCCCCCCCCCCCCCCCCCCCCCCCCCCCCCCCCCCCCCCCCCCCCCCCCCCCCCCCCCCCCCCCCCCCCCCCCCCCCCCCCCCCCCCCCCCCCCCCCCCCCCCCCCCCCCCCCCCCCCCCCCCCCCCCCCCCCCCCCCCCCCCCCCCCCCCCCCCCCCCCCCCCCCCCCCCCCCCCCCCCCCCCCCCCCCCCCCCCCCCCCCCCCCCCCCCCCCCCCCCCCCCCCCCCCCCCCCCCCCCCCCCCCCCCCCCCCCCCCCCCCCCCCCCCCCCCCCCCCCCCCCCCCCCCCCCCCCCCCCCCCCCCCCCCCCCCCCCCCCCCCCCCCCCCCCCCCCCCCCCCCCCCCCCCCCCCCCCCCCCCCCCCCCCCCCCCCCCCCCCCCCCCCCCCCCCCCCCCCCCCCCCCCCCCCCCCCCCCCCCCCCCCCCCCCCCCCCCCCCCCCCCCCCCCCCCCCCCCCCCCCCCCCCCCCCCCCCCCCCCCCCCCCCCCCCCCCCCCCCCCCCCCCCCCCCCCCCCCCCCCCCCCCCCCCCCCCCCCCCCCCCCCCCCCCCCCCCCCCCCCCCCCCCCCCCCCCCCCCCCCCCCCCCCCCCCCCCCCCCCCCCCCCCCCCCCCCCCCCCCCCCCCCCCCCCCCCCCCCCCCCCCCCCCCCCCCCCCCCCCCCCCCCCCCCCCCCCCCCCCCCCCCCCCCCCCCCCCCCCCCCCCCCCCCCCCCCCCCCCCCCCCCCCCCCCCCCCCCCCCCCCCCCCCCCCCCCCCCCCCCCCCCCCCCCCCCCCCCCCCCCCCCCCCCCCCCCCCCCCCCCCCCCCCCCCCCCCCCCCCCCCCCCCCCCCCCCCCCCCCCCCCCCCCCCCCCCCCCCCCCCCCCCCCCCCCCCCCCCCCCCCCCCCCCCCCCCCCCCCCCCCCCCCCCCCCCCCCCCCCCCCCCCCCCCCCCCCCCCCCCCCCCCCCCCCCCCCCCCCCCCCCCCCCCCCCCCCCCCCCCCCCCCCCCCCCCCCCCCCCCCCCCCCCCCCCCCGGAGCTACTGGAGACTATCCGGCGACTTTTTGCTGGAAGAGGAAGGCTATGGTGCTGACCTTTTCCATACCTACTGTAAAGTGGGAGAGAAAGTTTGCGCCACAACGATCGACCACGACAGTTTGATCAACGCAGTCGGCATCGACATGGTGGAGAAGCTGGAGCTATCGACGACACCACATCCACGCCCGTACACACTGAGGAGGTGCCACGACAAGCTCGACATTACCCATCAAAGTATGGTAATTTTTTCGGTCGGCAAATATTCTTGTGAGGTTTTGTGCGACGTAATTCCAGTGCCCATGGTTTCATGTCACATGCTACTAGGAGATCCATGGTATGAAGAGAACACAACTGCATATAGTTGTCTCACCAACTCGTACACTATTGAACGGGATAAAAAATATGTTCTCATTAATATGGAGAAGAAGTTGTTCAAGACATGGAGGAAAGTAGGACTGCAGAAGATAAAGGAGCAAGAAGAAGAAAAGCAGGAAGTCGAAGCTGCTGATTTTTTTTTGACACAGGTTCATTCTGAAAATAAAGATGTTGCTGAGGAGACTGGCTCGAAACCGAGGACGGTTTCGCATGAAGGGAGAGAGGATGATAAGGCCAAGTCTACTGCTACTATACTTAAAGATGAGTTTCCATACACGCATGCATTAGGGAGTCAAGGAGTACGTATACATACATATGGGTCCAGCCATGAATTAATTAGCACCTACCATGCTACGTACATGCATGAAAGAAATCACTCAACGTGTCATATACCAAACAGGAGAGATAATGACCTCATGTTTATTCGGCGTGCAAGGATTGAACTGGTTAACAAGGAAATAGCTGGCCTCGTTCAAATATTTTACCAGCGAGAACCAGATAGGAAGAGCCCGTACTGGTTTAAAATACAGAAGACGAGGATTAACTTTCTGTTTTTGTTTTTGCCTCGCAAGGAAAGTACTGATGTGATCAAGGTGGCCGGGTCGTGGGATTTTCTTTGCTTATGTGCAACAGGTTGGGGTCCACCGGCAGCTTGCATAAGAAGCGCATCCAATAGTTGGTTATTTTGGCAAATCCTAGAGCCTGTTGATAATTTTAAGAGAGTCCCGTTTATATTTCTTTCTTGTAGCATACTCATGTTTGGGACGGCTATACTGATATAAATAGCCATAGTAGAATCATTGTAAGGAGGTTAGGTTATTTTGATGAATTAGACACCGTGTGTGTTCCGGCCGTCGGCCATTATCGAGTTTAGAGAATTCTTGTCCAAAATCTCTACTGGCGTGTGAGTTCCTGCGACGCGACGCGTAGGAGATTACAAGCTGAGCCTATACGGTTCGTCCACATTATTCCTTCGGATCGAGGGGTTGGCGTGTTGTTTTTGCAGAGTTTGTGAATATTTTCGTAAACCCGCAACGAGTTCTTGCTGCGATGAAGTTTTGTGCCATGAAAGA